>JAJKFI010033083.1:0-47031 GCA_029204185.1 Lerista edwardsae | reverse complement strand
CTCCCTACAGGTCAGTCACCAGCTCAAGGCCTTTGGCTTTGCCAGAGGCGCGAGCCTCTGGCGCGAGCCGAAGGGCAAGAGCCAAAGGGCTCTTTGCCCGTGGAGCGGAGCCTGGAGTCCGGAACACCTGCCGTTGCTGCTTCCTGCCTGCCTTCCTGTTCATCTTCCCCGTGGATCATCTAGCTCCAGCCACGCCCTTATTTTTTAGAGCTTAGCCGCCTGTCGACACGCCAACACCAGCTTTTAACGGAGTGAGTGATAGTGTGAGTGTGACTTCCTGGCCAGAGTGAGAGTCTGGCCAGGAGGGTGAATGGTATCCCTGCCTCTGTGAGAGGGGGGCAGGGAGGGACGGAGTGAGGCCTTTGCCTTGGTGAGAGAGAGGCAGAGGCCTGCAGCAGCCTAAGCCTCAGTGTGAGGGGGGTGAGGGCTACTGTGCTGGTTGTTGGTGGGGAGTGTGTGTGTGTGTCTGTATTTTAGTTTTTTGTATCTGTGCTGGGGTGGTTGGCTTGTAGGTCGCTCCCGCCGGAATTATGTGTTTGACTCTTCGAGGGAGCTCAGGGGAGGGGAGGGAGGCCACCATCAGTAGAGTTACGGGTCGCGGAAGATATGGCGGTGGGGGCTGGGCCGGACATTACAGGAGAAGGAGGGTCAGTCGTAGACAGACTGTCCCTCTTTCTGGCCCTCCCCTCATCCCTCTGACCCTTGGAAATCCTGGCAACAGTCCCCTGAGTCTGAAGCTGCTGCTTCTGAATGCCAGGTCGGTGAATAATAAGATCTCTCTAATCCAGGATTTAATCTTGGAGGAGAAAGCCGACCTGGTATGTATCACGGAGACCTGGCTGGATGAGCTGGGTGGGGTCAATCTTTCCCAGATTTGTCCACCGGGTTTCCGGGTACTTCAGCAGCCACGACTACAGGGGCGGGGAGGTGGGGTTGCAATGGTCTATCGGGATTCCATCCGTCTCACCAGATACCCTGTTCAGCAGTCCACCGGGTTTGAGTGCCTTCGCGTTGTGTTGGAGGGGCGAGACAGAACAGGGATTCTGTTGGTGTACCGCCCGCCTTGCTGCCCAACAGTCTCCCTGCCTGAGCTGACGGAGTTGGTCTCGAGCGTGGTGTTGGAGTCCCCCCGCCTATTGGTGTTGGGGGACTTCAATGTCCATGCCGAGGCCCCAGGGACAGCTGCGGCTCAGGATTTCATGGCCTCCATGGCAACCATGGGTCTGTCTCAAAGAATATCTGCCCCTACGCATGATGCGGGACACACGCTGGACCTGGTGTTTACTGCGGGGCAGGCTGATGATGATCTGGAGGTGGAGGACATTGAGATCACTCCTTTGTCATGGACAGATCATTGTCTGGTGGGATTTAGGCTTGCTGCAGCTTCTCACCTCCGCAATGGCGGGGGATCACATTCTATGATCCGCCCTCGGAGGCTGATGGATCCAAACGGATTCCTGAGGGCTCTGGGGGATTTCCCTGTTGCCAGAGTTGGAGACTCACCCGGTGCCCTGGTCGACCTCTGGAATACGGAGATGGCCAGGGCACTGGAGGAGATCGCTCCTGAGCGTCCTCTGCCCAATCGCAGAATCAGAATGGCTCCTTGGTTTTCTGAGGAGCTACGAATGATGAAGCGGCAGGGCAGACGACTAGAGCGTCGGTGGCGAAAGACTTGTGCCGAATCTGATCGTACACGGGCCAGGGCCCAGTTAAAAGCTTATTCCAGGGCAGTGGTGGCGGCTAAGAGGGCACACTTCTCTGCCACCATTGCATCTGCAGAGAACCGTCCGGCTGAGCTCTTCCGTGTGGTCCGTAATCTTTTACATCTCGCCCCCCCCTGCTGGTGGGGAGGAGCACACGGAGGCTTGCTGTGACGAGTTTGCAAAATATTTTGCAGATAAGGTCGATCAGATTCGACATGACTTGGACACCGCTGTGGGCATATCTAGTGATGTCCCTGGGGAACCTGTCTATCCTACTATTTGGGATTCTTTCCAGCTTGTAGAGCCTGAGGATGTGGACAGGATTCTCTGGAGTGTGAGACCTGCTGCTTGCCCGCTCGACCCTTGCCCGGCATGGCTAATTAGAGCTGCCCGGGGAGGGCTGGCCGAGTGGACGGGGAGGGTGGTAAATTCATCTCTGAGGGAGGGGGTGCTCCCGCCTGCTTTGAAGCAGGCGATGGTTCGCCCCCTCCTGAAGAAGCCCTCCCTGGATCCCACCAATTTAAACAACTTTCGGCCAGTCTCGAATATCCCATTTCTGGGCAAGGTGATTGAGCGGGTGGTGGCGTCCCAGCTTCAGAGGGTACTGGAGGAAACGGATTATCTGGACCCATTCCAATCTGGCTTCAGGCCGGGGTTTGGGACCGAGACTGCCTTGGTCGCCTTGGTGGATGACCTTCGCCGGGGGATGGATAGGGGAAGTGCGACCCTGTTAGTCCTGCTGGACCTCTCGGCGGCTTTCGACACCATCGACCATGGTGTCCTTCTGGGTCGGCTGGCTGGGCTGGGGCTTGGAGGCACTGTTTTGCAGTGGTTCCGCTCCTTCCTGGCTGACAGATCCCTGAAGGTGGTGCTTGGGGACGCTTGTTCGGCACCCCGACCTCTTAGGTTTGGGGTGCCGCAAGGTTCCATCTTATCCCCCATGCTGTTTAACATCTACATGAAACTGCTGGGAGAGGTCATCCGGGGGTTTGGAGTGGGGTGCCATCAATATGCTGATGACACCCAACTTTATCTCTCCTTTCCCCCTGATTCTGAGGAGGCGGTTGAGGTCCTGGATCGCTGTCTGGAGGCGGTTGGGGGCTGGATGTGGGCGAACAAGCTGAAATTAAATCCGGATAAGACAGAGGTGCTTTTGGTTCGGAAATCCACAGCTCGGGTATTGGACTATCGTCCTGCTCTGAATGGGGTTGCACTTCCTCTGAAGGAGCAGGTTCGCAGCTTGGGGGTTCTCCTGGATTCACAGCTACACCTGGAGTCCCAGGTGGCGGCGGTGGCCAGGGGAGCCTTTGCTCAGCTTCGGCTGATTCGCCAGCTGCGGCCGTACCTGAGCTGTGCGGACCTGGCCACAGTGACCCATGCCCTAGTGACATCTAGATTAGATTATTGCAATGCGCTCTACGTGGGGCTGCCTTTGAAGACGGTTCGGAAATTACAATTAGTACAGAACGCGGCGGCTCGGGTGGTTGCTGGGGCACGTCGGTTTGACTCTGTCGGGCCGCTGCTTCGGCGACTGCACTGGCTGCCAGTTCTGTTCCGGGCCCAATTCAAGGTGCTAGTTTTGACTTTTAAAGCCCTTTATGGCTCGGGTCCGGGGTATTTGAGGGACCGCCTTCTTCCATACAATCCAACCCGTACTCTTAGATCATCTGGGGGGGCCCTTCTGACTGTGCCGCCACCAGGAGAAGTGAGAGGGGCGGCGGCCAGGAAGAGGGCCTTCTCGGTGGTGGCCCCCCAACTTTGGAACACCCTCCCCTTAGAATTGAGAACTGCTCCCTCTTTGTTTACATTTCGGCGGGGGCTGAAGACCTTTTTATTCCATAAAGCTTTTAACTGTTGACAGGCTGGCTGGCTGGCTGGTTTGTGTATTTTTATAATTTTATGATCCACTGGACATGTTTTTTAAATTGTATCTGTTTTTAATTTTGTTGTATTGTTTTTAACATTGTTTTTTAATTGTTTTTTAATGTTGATTTTATATTGTATTTTTTTATGTTGTATGCCGCCTTGAGTGCCCCCGGGCAAAAAGGCGGGGTAAAAATCAAATCCCTTTCATGGATCACTGCCTTGTCGTGGCGAAGGGGCTTGAGTAGCTCAATGAAGCTGTGAGCTATGCCATGTAGGGCTACCCAAGATGGACAGGTCACAGCAGAGAGTTCTGACTAAACGTGGTCCACTGGAGAAGGAAGTGGCAACCCACTCCAGTACTCTTGCCAAGAAAACCCCATGGATTACAGAACAAAAAGGCTAAACGATATGACACTGGAAGATGAGACCCTCAGGTCGGAAGGTGTCCATTATGCTACTGGGGAAGAGCAGAACACGAGTACTAGTAGCTCCAGAAAGAGTGAAGTAGCTGGGCCAAAACTGAAAGGAAGCTCAGCTGTGGATGTGTCTGGAAGTGAAAGGAAAGTGCGATGCTGCAAAGAACAATACTACATAGGAACCTGGAACGTCAGATCTATGAATCAAGGCAAGCTAGATGTGGTCAAACGTGAGATGTCAAGGCTGAACATCGACATCCTGGGAGTTAGTGAACTAAAGTGGACAGGAATGGGAGAATTTAATTCAGATGACCATTATATTTGCTACTGTGGGCAGGAATCCCTTAGAAGAAATGGAGTAGCCTTCATCGTGAACAAGAGAGTGAGAACAGCAGTACTGGGGTATAACCTCAAAAATGATAGAATGATTTCCATTCGGATCCAAGGCAAACCTTTCAACATCACACTAATCCAAGTCTACGCCCCAACCACTGGTGCTGATGAGGAAGAAGTTGACCGCTTCTATGAAGACCTAGAACAGCTTCTAGAATTAACACCCAAAAAAGATGTCCTTCTCATCATAGGGGATTGGAATGCTAAAGTAGGCAGTCAAGAGGTAAGAGGAATAACAGGCAAGTTTGGTCTTGGAGTACAAAATGAAGCAGGGCAAAGACTGATAGAGTTCTGTCAGGAGAACACATTAGTCATAGCAAACACCCTTTTCCAGCAACACAAACGGCGACTGTACACATGGACTTCACCAGATGGTCTACATCGAAATCAGATTGATTACATTCTTTGCAGCCAAAGATGGAAAAGTTCCATACAGGCAGTCAAAACAAGACCTGGAGCTGACTGTGGCTCAGATCATCAGCTTCTTCTTGCCAAATTCAGGCTTAAACTGAAAAAAGTAGGGAAAACCGCTAGGCCCTCCACGTATGACCTAAATCAGATCCCCTACGAATATACAGTGGAGGTGACAAATAGATTTAGGGGCTTAGATTTGGTAGACAGAGTGCCTGAAGAACTTTGGACGGAGGTCTGTAACATTGTACAGGAGGCAGCAACTAAAACCATCCCAAAGAGGAAGAAATGCAAGAAGGCAAAGTGGCTGTCTGACGAGGCTTTACAAATAGCTGAGGAAAGGAGAGAAGCCAAAAGCAAGGGAGAAAGGAAAAGATATACCCAACTGAATGCAGATTTCCAGAGAACAGCAAGGAGAGATAGGAAGGCCTTTCTAAATGAGCAATGCAAAGAAATAGAGGAAAACAACAGAATGGGGAGGACTAGAGATCTTTTCAAGAAAATTGGAGATGTCAAAGGACAATTTCATGCTAAGGTAGGCACAATAAAGGACAAAAATGGCAAGGACCTAACAGAAGCAGATGAGATTCAGAAGAGGTGGCAAGAATACACAGAGGAACTCTATAAGGCCGATCTCAATGTTCCTGATAACCACAGTGGTACAGTCACTGAGCTCGAACCTGACATCCTGGAGAGTGAAGTCAAGTGGGCTTTAGAAAGCCTCACTAACAACAAAGCTAGTGGAGGTGACAGCATTCCAGCGGAATTACTCCAAATCTTAAAAGATGATGCTGTCCAAGTGCTGCTCTCCATATGCCAGCAAATTTGGAAAACCCAACAGTGGCCACAAGATTGGAAAAGATCAGTCTACATTCCAATCCCAAAGAAGGGCAATGCCAAAGATTGCTCGAATTACCGCACCATTGCACTCATTTCACATGCTAGCAAGGTCATGCTCAAAATCCTACAAGCTCGGCTTCAGCAGTATGTGAATCGAGAACTACCAGATGTACAAGCTGGTTTCCGAAGAGGCAGAGGAACTAGAGATCAAATTGCCAACCTTCGCTGGATCATGGAGAAAGCAAGAGAGTTCCAGAAAAACATCTACCTCTGCTTCATTGATTATGCTAAAGCCTTTGATTGTGTGGATCACAACAAAATGTGGCAAGTTCTTGAAGAGATGGGAGTTCCAGACCACCTGATCTGCCTTCTGAGAAACCTTTATGCGGGTCAGGAAGCAACCGTTAGAACTGGACATGGAACAACCGACTGGTTTCAAATTGGGAAAGGAGTACGACAAGGCTGTATATTGTCACCCTGCTTATTTAACTTATACGCAGAGTACATCATGAGGAAGGCAGGGCTGGAAGACTCACAAGCTGGAATCAAGATTGCTGGGAGAAACATCAACAACCTCAGATATGCAGACGATACCACTCTACTGGCAGAAAGTGAGGAAGACCTAAAGAACCTTTTGATGAGGGTGAAAGAGGAAAGTGCCAAAATCGGTTTGAAGCTCAACATTAAAAAAACTAAGATCATGGCAACCACTCCCATCACTTCCTGGCAAACAGAAGGGGAAGAAATGGAAGCAGTGGCAGACTTTATTTTCCTGGGCTCCAAGATCACCGCAGATGGTGACTGCAGCCATGAAATTAAAAGACGTTTACTTCTTGGGAAGAAAGCTATGGTGAACCTAGATAGCTTAATCAAAAGCCGAGACATCACCCTGCCAACAAAGGTTCGCATAGTCAAAGCGATGGTTTTCCCAGTAGCCATGTATGGCTGTGAGAGCTGGACCATAAGAAAGGCAGAGCGTCGAAGAATCGATGCTTTTGAATTATGGTGTTGGAGAAGACTCTTGAGAGTCCCCTGGACTGCAAAGAGATCCAATCGGTCAATTCTCCAGGAAGTCAAGCCTGATTGCTCCCTGGAAGGACAAATGCTGAAGCTGAAGCTCCAATACTTTGGCCACCTGATGAGAAGAGAGGACTCTTTAGAAAAGACCCTCATGCTGGGAAAGATTGAAGGCAAAAGGAGAAGGGGGCGACAGAGGATGAGATGGTTAGATAGTGTCACCGAAGCAATGAATATGAAATTGGGCGAACTCCGGAAGCTAGTGGAGGACAGGGAGGCCTGGCGTGCTGTGGTCCATGGGGTCGCGAAGAGTCGGACACGACTTAGCGACTGAACAACAACAACAAACAAAAATCAAATAAATAATAATAATAATATAGCCTTTCACACAAAGTGTTGCTTTTATTCTCTCTCTCTCTCTCTCTCTCTCATGCACAGGCACGCAAACACACATCTCTCTTACACACACCTCTCTCTTACACAAACATATGCCATGTAGAAACTAGTTTCTTCCTGATTAGTTTATTTCATCACCTCCATTTATTTATATTGGGCCAATCTAATCCATGCTAATTTAGCTCTGATCTGCTCCAGGGTTCTTATCTCTTTGAGGCCTCTTATTATGAAAAGCATTCTGCTATTGTTTTCCCTTTTCCTGTCTTCCCGATTGACTTTCCAGAGACTTTCCTGCTTATATCTTCCAATGTAATACCAATATTTACAGGGCAGGTGGCTTGTGATTAAATATGGACTACTCTTATAAGCAGTCCATATAATAGATATGGAGACAATATTGGAAGAGCTTTGACTGCCCTTCTCTTAGGTCTATCTGTACATCTATCTATACATCTATTTATATACATCTCTCTCTCTCTCTCTCTCTCTCTCTCTCTCTCTCTCTCTCTCTCTCGCCCCCGCCCTTCTTTTAGGTCTATCTATACATTTTCTTTCATGTCCTTTCATTTCTGGTTTTGATAAAGAGAACTTGGGAGAAAATGTGCCGCTTCAAGCCAAATTCCTGTGCATATGGCTTCTCAGCCCCTAGCTATGCTATATAGGCTGGTATATAGGTTGCAGCTAAACCACAAATGCCAGCAGCAGAAAGTAAGTAGACCCTTTGGTCACACTGTCTTATTCTTGAGCTTAGTAACAGGTTGACATAAAGAGGATTACAGTACAAAACAACAACTCTGGCTTTTTCCCTAGAAAGCCATAACTGAAGGCTTTAGTGTTTGAAAACTGTTACCAGACAAACATGCATTCAGCTTGTCAAACATTAATTTAACAAATTCTTTAATTATTCTAAACATGTTGTTTGCTATTCATTCTGTAATTCCAGCTATGTCCAAGATGTTTGCAGAGTGAAAAGGAAAACCTTTGGGGCACAGAGTTTCTTTTCCTTGGCCAAGAGTGAGTTGCATTTTTTGATCAATCAAATGACTTTTTATGAACTAAATTCTCATATTTGCAAGATGCTGATTTAAAAAATATGCCTGCAATCAAAGTTTAGGTCATTAATGCTTTGCATGTTAAAATAAGTGTGTTCAAAAAAAAATAGTAAAAACATAATACCTAATAATTCAGGAAATTCATAATTCCTAATAATTCATAATGCCTAATAATACCTAAAACATAATAGCTAATAATTCAGTAGCATGTTACATGTGAAATGCTATGCATGGAAACCCTCACTTCTGTCAGATAGAAAGAATATAAATATGTTGAAGTGCAATAAAGAACATTGAGGAGATGCATGTACAGTTCCACAGATTTTTATGCTGCTACTACAGTAGATTTTGTTATTCAAGTAAGTATTTCTGTCTTTAAGTAATAAGGCTCATGTTGTGCCAGTATTAATCATGCCCACATCCTGGAGCCTGTCAATACCAACAGCAAACCCCCTAGATTAGAACATGTCTGCTAAGCATAGTAGACAATGTCTTGAGTATGTGCCACAGGTCTTTTCACCATCACTGAATGATCTCAGTCCAACCCATGCAAACAGTTCTAGATATTTAGAGATACAGTCAATATGTTATATGCAACCTCGCTGTATGCGACCTCGTTTATCTGCAAGGGGCAGAATTGCTACTTTCCTTGTTCCTCTGACCTCATTATCCACTATGCAAAGATCTTCCAAAGGCTGCAGGGACCTTCAGAATGGCACCTGGGACCAGCGCTGACTCCTTTAAAGTGGCTGGCAGAAGCATCCACTGGCACTATTTAAGGGGTCTGCACTGCTTTCAAGTGCCATTCTGAAGATTCTTGCTGCCTCTGAAAGATGTCTGAGCATTCAGAGGTCTTTTGACACTTCCTGCTGCATTCTTCTGGCTTCCTGAGGGTCTTTGCTAGATTTGTCTGATGGCAGATAAGGTACCCTTATCTGCTACTTATACTGAATGTGTTTTTTGAACTTTAAAGATGCAATGAACATAGACAAGAAAAGAAAGTAAAGCTGTTTAGATCAGGCTTCTCCAAATATGTTGTTGTTGTTCAGTCGCTAAGTCGTGTCCGACTCTTCGTGACCCCATGGACCACAGCACGCCAGGCCTCCCTGTCCTCCACTAGCTTCCTGAGTTCGCCCAATTTCATGTTCATCGCTTCGGTGACACTGTCTAACCATCTCATCCTCTGCCGCCCCCTCCTCCTTTTGCCTTCAATCTTTCCCAGCTTGAGGGTCTTTTCTAAAGAGTCCTCTCTTCTCATGAGATGGCCAAAGTATTGGAGCTTCAGCTTCAGGATTTGTCCTTCCAGGGAGCAATCAGGCTTGACTTCCTGGAGGATTGACCGATTGGATCTCCTTGCAGTCCAGGGGACTCTCAAGAGTCTTCTCCAACACCATAATTCAAAAGCATCTATTCTTCGGCGCTCCGCCTTCTCCAAGTATAGTTCCCAGAAAATCCCCCTCGCAATAATGTCTAAATTAATATTACATAAGTGCATTATGTAAAAAATTAAAGCACACAGAGATTGTTTTACAACTCTTACGGTGCAATCCTAACCAACTGTAGGTTAATGCAGCTCTGAGGTAAGGGAACAAACATTCCCTTACCTTGAGGAGGCCTCTATGACTACTATTCCATGGCGCAGTACAGCACATTCTCCATTGGCACAACTAGGGAAGTGCTGGAAAGTTGATTTGGATTGCGCCCTTAAGATAATCCAAAATGTTTGTTATAAAGGAAGAAGTGCTATATACAGTGTAAGTGCTACTCAGAAGTATGTTATATAGGATATGTCAAATATCTCCTACATATTATTCTTGTGATGCTAGTGTGGACTTGGAGAAAGCTTCCCCCCCTTTTTTTAAAGCCAATTCATCCTGATCTAATCCTTTTAGAAATTGAAACAAATTTCACACTCTCAAGTACAGGATTTATTTTAGAAGCTGCAACCAGCTCTTCTGCCATTGCTCTTAGCTATATTATTATACACTGTATTGCGCATGGAAGCAAAGCTTAACACGGTCGTTCTAATGCATTTTGAGCAGTTATATGGACATAACTGGACTTTAGATCCGGTTTGAAAGGCAACCTTTTTGGTCTGCAAATAAATAAATAAATAGAAAACCTGACATTCTTACATAATTGCCCTTGGCTCTACCGTATTTCCATGTTGGAAAAAGCTTCATGCAATGCTTAGCCTAAGAAATCCATATACCTGTGTCCTGTTTGCATTCACTAAAGAATATATTTCCCCCCATCTGTGATCAAAAGAATGTCAATGCATTTTATACTGCTTTCTATTCTTTTGTCCGTAGCATTTTTCCATGCATGCAGTTGGTTTAGATACTGATTTGCAAGAAGACTTTTATCTGCATTCACATTGCAATGTTCATCTGGATCCTACTGAACTGGTTGGTTGCATTTTTTCCTGAGGATAAGATGCATATTCCACCCAAGAGCATTTGTTGTTTGTGACTTCGAGCAACTAGAGCTGTATTGAGTGCCATAGCCACTGGATATTTTATTCTCAAATTTGAAGTCTCTGAATGGCCAAAATTTCACAAAACACCCATCCTATCAGATTTTCCTATACAGGTATGCTGGCAATGGAGCATTTAGGGCACAATTCTAACCTGGAGTTAGGCTGGCACAGTTAGGCCAGCAAAGTTTAGCTGGCACAAGGGCCACCGTAAAGTGCATTTGGACCACTCTTGGAGTCAGGGAGGATGGTGTACGTCTGTGTGCTGGCCTCTCTGACTCTGAGAGTCGTTCAAACATTTTATGGTGTCCCTTTTGCCAGCCAAACTTTGCTGGCCTAACTGTGCCAGCATAATTCTAGGTTAGGATTGGGCCTTTAATATTTTTTCACAGAAGCACGATTTGTTTAGTCCACATATTTATTCCGGATGCTCATTTTTTCCGAGTCTATAAAGTTCTTACAGATCCTACAGAAGATGTTTTCATTCCCGAATAAGAGACATTGTTGTAATGTCCAGTGATGGGCAATTGTAGTTCTTTGAAATGTTCTTCTGGAATCCCACTTAGTTGTTGTGGTTTCTCATGTTAACTGTAAGTCAAGCCAGCTGAGTTCCTAGCATGAGCTTTGCTAGGAACACAGCCCTCCCAGTGCAAGTACAATCACATGTAGATGGAGGGATTGCTCCAGGACCCAGTAAGGGGTCTTTAAGGCCTCGTTCAACTCCCCTTAATGCACTCTTCCCGTGCACACTTTGATGCATTACCTGGAGTAAAAGACCACGTTTTATTTATTTTATTTTGAAGAATTTATACCCTGCCTTTCCCATGCCGAAGCAATGCCTAAGGCAGCTTACATGAGCAGGCTAGTCTAAACCACCATTTTTTCAATGATTTTTTTTTTTTTACAAACCTACGGTATTCTTGTGATCCACCAATCCTCAGGCCCAGATGTGTCCCAGTGTGGTTTCTCCTTTGGCTGCCTGCCATCAAGCCTCAGCAGGCAATCGTAAGTCAGCCTGGACAGGTCCTCAAGGACGTATTCCGTTCTTTGCCGGCTGGCCTTCTCACACACTCCCCTGCAACTCTCACTTGCGGTGAGTAATCAGCTCCACAGAGACTCTGTTCTGCCACCACAGGTACTGCAGCTTGTCACAGCCTGGCATCCATCTCCCATCCCAAAGCAAACTGCAGATTTTCCTGCTTAGCTTCAGGCAGTAGCAGCAGCTCAACCATCAGTCCACACCTCCTGCACATCTGGATATCTGTCCCCCACAATTGCTCCCCTGCCCAGAACTTGGGCCAGAAAGTTTCTTAAGCTTGAAGTCAGTTTGTTAAGCTTGTTGTGAGTTTGTTCTATCTCTGAAATTATAGGCAAATCAATTGTTTCAAAAGAAAAAAAATACTTTGCCTATGATGTGCTTGTCACCCATCCTGTTTTGCAGAAACCTGGAAGTACACCAACTTCATGCCACAGATGTTTTACAGAATCCTTACATAATGTCAAAAGCCATGTAGAATCATTTGCAAAAAAAGAGGCAATAATAATTGGCAAACAGAAAAAAATGCTTTCAGTACCCATAAAAATGGCTGGAAGGCCACAAGTGTGGAATACACTGTCAGATCCCTTTGCTAAAAACATGTGCAGGTTTTAAGACTTCGGGTTGAATGTTGCTTTGAGTTTTGAGGTTTCTTTCAAATACCAGACTCAAAGGGAAACTCAAGGGATGCAAACTCGTATAGATCAAAACTATTTCTATAGACCTCTGAATCTCATACAACTTTTGCCTCAGTGGAGAATATGAAATGAGGAAGCTTCAAGGATGCAGGACACGATAAAGCATCCTGCATAAAAAAAAAGTCCAAAAAAAAAATGTGTCGGAGATTATCGCTCATCATACTTATTTTTTGCAGGCTACTATTAGGAAAATTTTCAAGAGAAATCTACTTTTAAAGTCCTACTTCCTCTCTCATGTATTCGGGATCAGTCTCAAGAGTGTTCATGTTAGAACTGAAGGGAGATAGAGAAGTGAAAGTGAAATTTTGTGAACTTTTTCTTCCCCCTAGAAACATGTCCCCTTTGTGGCCTTCCCCCCCGCATACTATTTCATGAGGCAGTATTTGTGCAGACAGAAAAGTTGTTGAAGTATGGAAGAACTGCATCTTCATGGCTGCAGCAACCCGCCCAGAACTGCCTGGGTGCTTAGACTGTGGAGGAGAATGGACATTTGGATTTCAGGATGCAATGGTGATACACTAACAGCACAATCCAAGCTGCCCACAGCATTGGTCCAGCGCTGTTGTGAAAGTGCCGGAAGGCAGCAGTGTCAGTCCAGGCATGCCGAAGATGGGTGCAGGTAAGCTGCCCTCATACTGGCTGAGTTCGGCCAGCGCAGGTGCTTTTCTGGGTGGGTGGGGGAGGCAGAAGTGGAACAGGGCAGGGGAGAGAGCCCAGATCTAGCAGTTATGCTGGATCTAAACCCACGCCCCTTGCCATGCAGTCCCGATATGGGCCGACGTGGCCTGCTCGGACTTGCACCTGCTAAACAGCAGGTGCAGATCCGAGCAGCCCCATATCGGTGGCTGGCACTTACTCCCGGGTAAGGGGACTGCAAGGACTGCAAGGAGATCCAATCGGTCAATCCTCCAGGAAGTCAAGCCTGACTGCTCCCTGGAAGGACAAATCCTGAAGCTGAAGCTCCAATACTTTGGCCACCTGATGAGAAGAGAGGACTCTTTAGAAAAGACCCTCATGCTGGGAAAGATCGAAGGCAAAAGGAGAAGGGGGCGGCCGAGGATGAGATGGTTAGACAGTGTCACCGAAGCAACGAACATGAAATTGGGTGAACTCCGGAAGCTAGTGGAGGACAGGGAGGCCTGGCGTGCTGTGGTCCATGGGGTTGCGAAGAGTTGGACACGACTTAGCGACTGAACAACAACAACAAGGGGACAAATGTCCCATTGCCCTGTGGTGGCTCCAGCAGCCTCCCAACCTGTGCTAGATACAGCACAAGCCTGCCTATTCCAGCGCAGGCTAGGATTGTGCCCTAAGGTGCAAACATGGGGTTGTGGCAACTTACAGGAACAAAAAAGGTTGACAACTACTGGACTTGAGCAGCATCAGCAAAGGGGGAAGAAGCAACCCTGGCAATGATGAGAGGCTGATGATGAGTGTCTCTGGAAGGTACCTGAGGGCTGGTTCAAGCCCAGGGAAGTAGCAAAGAGACAGATGGAGGAGGAGGAGGAGTGAAGCAACCCCTTTCCCACTGCTGAACTCTGAGGCCTTGTTGTTGGGCCAGCAATGTCCAATGAATTGAGGAATTGAGGGGTAGTCAGCACAGAGGAGGAAGCATCAGATGTTGGAGGTGTGGCTGAGCCCTTGCTACCTCCCAGCACAATAGACTTCAAGGTAAGATTGAGCTTCCTAAGGTTCATAGAGAGTGAAGAGGGTCCCCCGGAACCTAACCCCGTTTTTCCCATAGACTCAAACATTCAGTATCTGCTAATTTGGTGTCCACTAGGTTTTCCTGGAACCTAACCCCAAGAGATATTGAGAACTGTCTGTAGCTTCAAATATTAATTCCTCAATTTTGAATCTGAGAAATGCAATGGATTTCAAAAGCAGCCATCACTCATTTCATCCCTAACTCTTCCGATGACATTTTGTCCGGATGCAACTACTTCTTGGCTGCAAGAAAAATGGGGTTTCTTCTTTCTTATTCTTCTCTTAATGAGCCCTGTTGTTTTATCAAGGAAGACGATCAGCATGTCTCATAGTTCAATAACAACCTCATTGCTTTAGAACAATACCGGAGAGCTGTGCCTCAGTTATCATTACAGTGTGTGTTATCATTACAATGACCGTGCCTTCAGCATTTTAGTGGTATTGCTCTGCACAAACTACTTCAAATTGCGGGGGGGGGGAGTACTTCTCTGTGCTAAGACTTAGCACAGTTTTTCCACTCGGTCAGCTAATAGTATTATAATCAGGTATTGGATATTTGCTTTCTTTGGAACCAAGTGTGGTAAGGAGATAGATTTCAAACACATACTAAAATGCTTCATGTGCAAGCATACAAAGAGAAGCGAAGTAACTGAGAGCCTCCTTTTTTTCTCTTTTGGAAATGTGCTCTTGTTTTTAAAAGGTTGATATAATTTCGTTCTTACAGTGTTCTTTTGCCAGGAACATCTGAGGCACAGCTGAGGCAAATTAACAATGCAACTCCAAAGCTTTATTTTCAAAGATCAATTAGAGATGTATTTTCACTTCTAATAGGGTCCTCCTCGTGCCATTTTCATGTGAGCCTCCTCTTTCATTTCAATAAAAGGACAACAGAAGACACCAGCTTAAGAAGGAGCCTTTAACAGCCTCTTGAGGAAGTTCTGATGGAATGGCACAGATTTGGTTACAATTAGCAACCCAGACAATTTGTCCTTGTTATCTCTCCTTCATTTGCCCATATAATGTAAAGAACTTCTGGGGGGGGGGAGAGAACAAGCCCACTCCATTCATTCGATTTTACATTCAACAAAGCAATGTCATTCTTTGATAAACCAGTCTTATTGGGCTGTTGAATGCAGCAAGTTCTGTTGTTGTGAACTGGTTGTCAATAGAGTGTACAGCACTCTGTCAGTGGCCATTTTGGCACGAGGCAGCAACGGGTGAGCGGCAGCTCGCCTGTTGCGTCCCGGTCCGTTTCGCCGTCCGTTGTGTCCTGGTCCGTTTCGCGGGGGCGGGGAAGACAGCGAAACGGAGCGGTAAGCTACGGGCGAGCTGCCGCTCACCTGTTCCTCCTGCCCAGCGTACCGGCTGAATGCCGCCGCTGAGCTCAGGTTATGAGGTTTGTGAACTTTTGTTTTAACAGATGTCCCCTTACAAATGTCCCCTTACTCCAATGAGTTCACCCTGACATCACCCCTTTCAGAGTGAAATCCTGCTTAGCTCCTAAGATTGCCAGCCAGAAACCAAAATAGACTGCAGACAGGTTAGGAAAAAAAGAGGATGTTTATAACTAAGCTTACCAGATACAGAGTGCCTATACCTTTAACCGTTGTATAGAAGAGAGAATTTGGACAGGTGAGGCTTTTGAAACCCTTCCATGATGAGCTGCACCTGCCCAAATTCCCTGTGCTATACAATGGTTAAGGGTACAGGCACTCTGTCCCAGTTTGTACCTGGTAACTCTATAACAGAGGGCAGCAATGGCCGGAAAGAATAGGCCTGTCTCTCCTGTTTGTGGGCTTCCCAGTGGCAGCTGGTGGGCCACTGTGGTAAACAGGATGCTAGATTGTTGGGACCTTTGGCCCAAAGCAACAGGACAATAGCAATGAAGAACAGATAGCCAGCCATCCTCTAATACTGTTTCTCTGCATTTCAATGCAAGGACAAATGCCAAGCCACATTAAAGTCCCACACGGAACCTTAATCATGCTCAGCGTTCTGTTGTGCATGGATCTATTTAGAAGGACTCTTTTCATCCCCATTATTTAAATTTAAATCATTTAACTTATTTTAAATTTAATTTACGCTTCAATTGTTTCACTGGAAATGATATACATTCAAATTATTAGCTTGGATCATTTAAAATGATTACATGGACTATTACAAGGAGGATTTCCAGAGCTTGGGGTATAAAACGAAAGGCATGCAGTGGCTAATATTACAGCCTCCCAGCTTTAATCAGTTTTGGTAGCTTAACCACTGAAGGCCAGGAACTGAAGGTGTTGCAACTTGTACTGTGCATTGACAGAGCTTTGAGCCTCTATTACTTTAAAGCTTTCACAGCTTGGGCCCACCGATGAGCCCTTACTCATCGTAGCTTTTTGTTTATTAACTTGTAAGTTATCTTCTGCTTCCTTTACAGAGAAACTACATTTTTGCATTATGATCATTTGTAAATCTGTTATAATGTAATTCATTAACTCAGAGCGCAATCCTAACCTGGAGTTAGGCCGGCACAGTTAAGCCAGCAAAGTTTGGCTGGCACAAGGGCCACCATAAAGCACGTTTGGACCACTCTCAGAGTCAGGGAGGATGGCACACATCTATAGACTGGTCCAAACATACTTCACAGTGTCCCTTGTACCTTTGCTGGCCTAACTGTGCTGGTCTAACTCCAGGTTAGATGTGAGAGCTGGACCATAAGAAAGGCAGAGCGCCGAAGAATAGATGCTTTTGAATTATGGTGTTGGAGAAGACTCTTGAGAGTCCCCTGGACTGCAAGGAGATCCAATTGGTCAATCCTCCAGGAAGTCAAGCCTGATTGCTCCCTGGAAGGACAAATCCTGAAGCTGAAGCTCCAATACTTTGGCCACCTCATGAGAAAAGAGGACTCTTTAGAAAAGACCCTCATGCTGGGAAAAATTGAAGGCCAAAGGGGAACGGGGCAGCAGAGGATGAGATGTTTAGATAGTGTCACAGAAGCAGTGAACATTAAATTGGGTGAACTCCAGAAGCTAGTGGAGGACAGGGAGGCCTGGCGTGCTGTGGTCCATGGGGTTGCAAAGAGTCGGACACAACTTAGTGACTGAACAACAACAAACTCCAGGTTAGGAATGCATTGTCAGAGACTGTGCCCCAGTAGCGTAACTACAGGGGGGGATGGTGTAAGCATTGCAGGCGCCACAACAGACTGTGTAAGTGGTGTTGCCATAGCCACCCAGAATGGCGCTGGCATTTGCACCCAGAATTTGCACCTATGGAGCAAATTGAGGTGGACCGAGAATGGCCACAAGGAAGAGGACAACAACATTTCAGTGCTGACAACAGCCCCTTTCCTTAGCTTTTGAAGCACCTGGGATGGAGTCAGTCAGCTGCAATGACCTGACCTGATATCGATATCAGGGTCACTAGATATACAGGGTGTCCACAAAGTCTCTTTACAATGTCAAGAAATCACAAAAAATGCAAATGATGAGATAACGTTAGTGATATCACGCCTCTAGATTTCTTTCTGTGGGGCTACGTTAAAGACATCGTGTACAGAACCTGAAGCAAAGGATCAGTGATGCCGTTGCCACCATTGATGAGACTATGCTACAGCGAACATGGCAGGAAATCAATTATCGCCTTGATGTGCTGTGTACAACCAATGGTGCACATATAGAGGTTTATTAATTGATGCAAAATAAACTTCAATGTATACTCCTAATATTGTATACTTTCCATACATGTGTCTCTTCATTTGTTTTTGTAATACAAGTTTGAAATTGTAAAGAGACTTTGTGGACACCCTGTATTGAATTGGTCAGCCGTCCTACAAATAAAATTTTGAGACAAAATGGTTCACTTGTTTTCACAGGATGTCAAAAGCAGCTGCCTTCTTATGAAAGATTCAGTCCCCAACTAGAGCGTTCCAGTTCAAACAGACTAGTATTGCTCATTGCTGAAGTTTTCCTAATCCTGATATCTGAAGAGCTTGTGAATGGAGTCATGGGTGATTTAGCCTCAGACCTTTATATCTAAAGTTACTTTTCATTTCAGTGCTGCAGGCATAGAATCCTGGCTGGTCTGGCTGATGCCTTATCTGTCCAGATGCCCCTAGCAGTAAGAGACGCATGTTCTCACTGGCTGTGCACTGTCCTGGCTCTTCCCCTCATGTCTGATGGAATGCAGGATGTTTCTTTGAATTGTCTGTGGAGGGCACTGGTGTAACTAATGAAAGTGTAGTGTGGTGCAGAGGGCAAAATGATGCCCCAGAAGTGACATCACAACAGGAAGTGACATCACAGTTGTATTTTTATTTTTGGGGTTTTGTTTTTTTTTTGGCCATAACCATTTTTGCTGGTGGTCCCACATTGCCAGTGGCACAGAACAGCAGTGGCACACTTTTTACGAAGCTGTAACAGCACCTACTGCAGCAGACCAGGAGTTCCACCACAATAAGTGCCAAATAGAATTGGGCTGTTAGTCTTGCTGAGGAGTCAGGTTTTGCACCACCCCTCAGCATGGACTACCCTCTTGCCTCAGCCTTCACACAACTCTTGAACACATAAAGTTTTACACTGCTTTAACTGGCAGCAGTTCTTCAGGGTTTTAGGTGTCTTCTCAGAGGGGTGTCTTCTCGCAAAACTAAGTTCTTTACGGTTCCCGACTGAGTTGTGTAAGCGGCCCCTCCCACTCCCTGCTGGAGCCAGTCAGGCTCCACATTGTATTCATCACCCCCAACTGGCTCTGGCAGCAAGGGGGAGGGGGGCACTTACACAACTCGGTCAGGAGCCATAAAAAATTTACGGTTTTGAATTCCTCAGGCTATGCCACTACAAGTGCAATCCTACACTATGCCGGCCTACTAAGCAGGACAGTATCCTAAGGCCCATTCGGAGGCAGCAGCAGCAATGTGCAGGACAAGGGGCGGATTTCCCCTTGCACCCATGTAAGCCCCAGTCATCCCTATGGGCCTGCTCAGATCTGCACCAGCAAAATAGCAGGCGCAGAGGAACGTGGACGGAAGCGGCCCAAATCAGGGCTGCCATGGCCGGGAACCGGCGTTAGGATTTGGTACTACGGCTGTCCTGCGTCACAACCGCCATCTCCGCCCACTGCGCTGCCTAGTTACACCCTGGAATGCCTCTGGAGCACCCTCGTGGAGGCCCTGCGCTGACAAAGCGACGTCAGTGCTTGACTGGCACATGGCCAGCGCCAGTAGTGGGATCTGCAAATGAAGAAGTGGAACGCTGGGCGGGACTTAGGTGGGACTACTGTTTGATTACCGTTTGATCCCCCCCCCCCCCGGGCGAGCAGGCGCCCCCTCCGAGGCCAGGGCAGCCCACGCGGCGGGCGGGGGGGCGTCAGAATGGAGCGGACGGGCAGCCAATCACGCGTAAGTCCCGCCCAGCGTTCCACTTCTTCATTTGCAGATCCCACTACTGGCCAGCGCCCAAGCACCGGCACTGCTGCTCGTGCCAGCCCAGCACCACAGCGCTGACATGGACACGCTTTACGGCACATTTGCGACAGCGTTCGGCCAGCACAAGGGCACAGCGCAGCGCAAGGAGGGGTATAGGATTGCGCTGTACATCTTCTCAGTTTTTCTTTTGACGCTGGGCACTAAACCCAGGACTCTCTGCATGCTCTTCCTCTTCTGTCTTCCACCTGTTTTTTCTCAGAGGCCAAACTTGGCCCTACAGTCAACGGTATTTATTTATATACTGCTTTTCAGCACAAAGTTCACAAAGCAGTTTACAGGCAAACAAATCCTTCTTAGACAGCAACTGGAAGTTGTTGCAACTGACATTAAGGGTTCATTGACAAGTGGAAATACATACAGCAATACATTATAGCAATACAGTATGAAATACAGTGGAAATACAGTAGCAGTATATTAAGTCCACAGTGTTTCAACCCAAAGTAGGAAAAGATGTTTTCCCCTCATGAGATTTGTCGTATAACACAACAAATATGTTTTGCATGATCCCCCCGGTTTCATGTAACTACAGTTACATCTAATTGGTCCAGCAGGGTAGTGCTTTCCCTAAAGTTGTACAGTAGCGACATTTTTAAAGCATTCATCAGTAGTGGCATAGTTTCTTGTTTAACTAGTAGTAGCAATGATGCTTTGCAGATGTTAATACGGAGCAAGAGTGAATGAATAAAAGAACTATTCTGACAAAATCATACGAGAGGGTTGCAGAAAGCATGGTTTAAAAAAGATATCGAAGGCAACTATCCTACTTTAGTACCTTGTAAGGGTACTTTTTTTTTAAAAAAAAATTACTAATACTGAGCAAATGAAAAATTCATATATATCTTTTCTCTATTTGACCTTGAAGAGGGTAGGGGGGAACCAGGCATAAACCTTCCTTGTGTAGATACCCATGACATGAGGTGTGAAGGTGGCAGGTGAGGCAGGAGCAGTGATATCATAGAGGAGGAACGCGCCAGAACGGCCGTTCCTGAACCTAATCTGGGCTAGCTCCGCCCACCCGTCCCCATTCGTCGCCGGCTCCATGATGGACGCGGTGCTGCGAGGCGCTCTTGGCCTCGGGTGGGGGGGCTGTTCGCCGGGGGGCCAGGGGGGGGGCAGGCCAGGGGCCTGAGCGAGCGGCGGAGGGGCGCATCCACCGAGGGCAGTCTGCGCGGCAGGCGGGAAGGCAGCGGAGCCAAAGGGATGGGCTGCCAATCAAACGTGAGTCCCGGTCATGGTTCCTGTTCTTCGATCGTTTAGATTCCACCACTGGGCAGGACTGCCCCACCAGACGTCTTCCAAAAGCGCTGCCACTGCTGCCAAAGTGGTGAGTGTGTAAACACCCACAACCCATGCATTCCAGCCACGGTTCCGAGTGTGTGGGTTGTGAGTCTTTGCACCCTCACAGCTTCAGTGGCAGTAGTGGCGCTTTTTGGAGGATTCCGCCATGTTCAAAAGGTGGGGTGGCCCAAATCCGTGGGTTTGAATACGTGCAGATTTTGGTATTTGCCGGGATTTCAGGAACGGAACCCCCACAAATAATGAGGACCCCCTTTATTTCTATGGAAATCCCAGGGGCCCAAGTGGATTTTGAAAGAATTAATCAGGGCTTCAATCTTATTCACATGACCTGGGAGCGAGTTCTGTTGCACTCTCAACCCAATCCTGAAGTTCACTTTAGTCAGTGCAGGCCTCCCTGTGCCAGTTTAGAGTGTTGCAACCACCTCCCATTATAAATCCTGGGTAAGTGCAGCAACAATCCAAAAGTGGACTCATGCAGGGATTTCCATAAAAATATAATTAAATGGAATGATAGAATTTAGTTATAATGGCCATGTGGTCCTGCCCTGTAATTCCCTGCCCAACCAAAGCTGCACATGATGATGATGATGATGATAAGCAGGCAATATATGCCTGTTCTTTAAAATTACAATATCTTTAAAACTCCCAACTATATTTGGTAAGAAGCAAATACAGAAATGGTTTTAGGCCCAGTGTTCAAAACTAAGGATTGTTACTCAGAACAGCGCAACAAACCTGACTATCATAGTTCTCCCATTTGAGTCAAATCCCTTCAGGATAGTGGTTCTCAACTGGGGGTCAGGACCCCAATTAGTGGCGAAAATTGGTGGCAAACCGATTTTCAGGGGGCCGCAAAGAGCTTGGAGCAGCCATCTCAAAAAGCTGGTCACCACCATCTTGGAAGGTTATTTTGGCTAGGAAAGAGACTTGTGCATTCCTAAATGATTCTCAGCATGTGGGGAAGAATGGCTAAAAGGATTTTTTTTTCCCCAGCGGGTAATTAATCTGTGGAACACCTTGCCACAGGAGATAGTGATGGCATCTGGACTAGGTGCTTTAAAGGGGGATTGGACAGTTTTGTGGAGGGAAGGTTCTTCCTAGGCTACAGGCCATGGTGGGTGGTGCCACCTCCTTATGTTAGAAGTAGTCTACCCCGGAATGGCAGGTGCAGGGGAGTGGCAACAGGATGCAGACGTTTTGTTGTCTTGTGTGCTCCCTGAGGCATCTGGTGGGCCAGTGTGAGATACAGGAGTAGATATGCATAGAATTGTGCTTCCAGAGAAGTAACATGTTCTCTAGCTTGAGTGACTATCAGCCCAATCCTAACTAGGGCTGTGCTGCCCATTATGACATTGGAATAGTATTCCAATGTTATGACATTGGAATACTATTCCAGTGTTGTAAAATGGATTTCGGCAGTGCGCACAGCATGTTGCCAGCATGTTGTAGTGTTGCCACAAACCTCAGCAATGTTGGAGGCCTGCTCCCAGTACTGACTACCTCAGGTGGGCCAGGTACGCTGGCGACAGGGATGGACTGGGCAGAATGGGATGCTCACATCCCATTCTGCCCAGTCCATCCCTGTCGCCAGCGTACCTGGCCCACCTGAGGTCCGGAAATGGGAGTGTCCGGGCATGAAGGGGAGCAGGCGGGATACGGGAGGGAGAGGCTAGTTACTAAGGGTGTTCATGTTGCAGGTGGCCTTTCCCCATTCCCTCTTTCTTACTCTCCATGGACTTGTGCCAGCAAAAATACCTTGTGCTGGTCCTTGGAAATCCATTGGGGTAGCGGAGGCTTACCCTAAGCAAAGGGAACAAAAGTTCCCTTACCTAGAGGAGACCTCTAGATTGCTTCCCCCATCAGCACTGGATGCCGCATGCTCTGGATTCCCCTGCTAACTGGGTTCCCCTGCTAACTGGGCAAGAGGCACTTTTTCAAGTGGTGTTCCTCTTATATTTAGCAGGGGGAGAGTAACAGTCCCTCTTCACCCCAGCACAGTGTCTTTTCTAGTGGCTGCTGTTGTTTGCATTTTTTTTAGATTATGAGCCCTTTTGGGACAGGGAGCCATTTAACTTTTTTTTTTTTTTTGCCTGTAAACCGCTTTGTGAACTTTTTGTTGAAAAGCGGTATATAAATACTGTTTGCTTGCTTGCTTGCTCTGCTGGCACAGCTGGATCAATGGGGGAATGGGAGTTAAGATTGTTCTGTCAGTCTTATATCCTGCTTTGGATATTCCAATCTGCCGAGAGGCTTCTCTCGAACCTGCATCCAAAGCAGCAATTTCCCAAGACCCAAGCCAAAATGAAATAGCAATTGAACTTCTAGGAAAACAATACTGAATGTATTATATACTTGGGAAGAAGCTAGAAATATTTATTACATTCCACTTAAGCTTAATAATTCATTATTCTTGAGTTTTTATCCAGAATGATCTCTAGAATGAAGAGCATCATCTTCTCCTCTTATGTTTTTTTTTAATCTATGTAACATTTGTTAATATTACGGAATTAGGCAACTGATAATGTTCCAGCTTTCATACATGGAAGATGTCGAGTTCAACTGAGAGGGCTTCCAGATCCCGCCCAGTTCAAAGACATTTATTTGTTTTAGAGCGGAAATGTGTTCCTTGTTCTTAAGGAATGTTTGGAAAAATTTGCAGCTGGTCTGTTTTTGATGCCATCATAAATATTCATGATAATACTTTCAGTGCTCTGCAAATATAAGGTGACCTTAGACAACAATACAGGCATGGGTGGCAGCACAGATCAGCTGTTGCTTTTCTCTTTTTGTTTTGTGGTCTCTGGAGGCATAACTGAGTTTGAGCTCAATCTGTACTGCCCATGGAAGGTTCAACAAAAGAATATTTGAATATGCTGTGCGTGCAACTGGTGCTCGTTCACACATGCATGTGCATCTCTCAGGATGCAAACCTAAGCAGCGCCAGATTGGCAAGGCCAACGGGTCAGCGCCATATCCTACGCTGCTTAGGAGAGGCTGGAGCCTCCCCAACGGGAAGGGAGTATGCGCTGTACAGGCTCCTTGGATCTGCGCCTGCTAAACAGCAGGTGCAGATCCGAGGAGACTGCGCGGCCCAATTCAGAGGCCATGCGGCCTCCCAGATGGGCTTAGGATGCGGCCATATGGCCACTTCTCAAGCCCACCCACGTCCCGCCCTCGTCCTGCCCACAGTCTCCCTCCCACCGCCAATCCCATTGCTGCCTCCGCGCCGAGCCTCCCACGCCCCTGCTGGCTTTAGCTGACACAAGACAGGCTCAGCACAGGCTCCGCCCCTGAAGTAGCATCGACACAAGGGGCGCGATAGGATTGCGCTGCCTATCTGTCTATGCTTGATTACTGCCCATGTGGACTCTTTATTAGTGCCGCACCAGTGATGGGATTGACCCGGTACACACCACTATGATCGTTCCGGTTCCTAAAATGTGGGCTGGCTCTGCCCACTCATCGCTGACGTCGGCTGCCTCCTAGAAATGCGTTCCCTTTCAGACTTCCCTCCCCCCTTTGCAGGATCGTCCCAGCCTCTCCGTTAAAAGTGCTCCTAGAAATGTGTAAGTCAGAAGAAAATGCTGTGGAAAGTTGTTTTTATCCTCCCCCCTCCTCCTCTTCCATAAGCATGTGCAGGATCATAGCCCCGCACAGCTGTAGCAACCCTCAGCACCTGTTTCTCAAAGAACTCCTTGCAAAGCTGAGGTCTGCTAACTCTCTTCACCAATGCGGGGTGGTGGTGGTGGTGGAAACACAGCAATTTTTTTTAAGTGAGAGGTAGGTGCATTTGTGTGTGTGTTTGGGACAGGGTCTGGGTGAGAAAAGTACATCCCCTTCTAAAGTTTACCCCTCCCTTTTAATTGTGGGCAATCAAACACCCAGAACCTCCGATGCAAGGCTGAGGTTTCTTCCGTCATCAATGCAAAGGGGTCGGGAGAAGAAACCGTGATTTTTTTTAAGTTTGTGCATTTGTGGGTGGGTGCGGGACTGCAACTGTGAGAGAGTCCATCCCCTCTTTGTTTTCCCCTATTTATTGTATGCAATCAAACTCTCAGCACCTGATTTCTCCAGGAATTCCTTTGCCAAGCTGAGGCTTGCTACTCCAGCTTCTCAAGATCTCTCCTTGCCCCTGCAGTGGGAGGGGGGAAAGTGAGTGAAGAGAGTGGGCAAGGTTTGTACACTGGTGTGTTTTGAACTGCATCTGTTTTGAAAGAGTTGAGTCCATCCCTTTTTATTTTCCCTTCCTCCTTCCTATTTATTATATGCCAGTGTTATATCACAGTTTATTATATGCCAGTATAACTGTGGGTTCCAACCTGATGTCTGTTGGAAAGCTGGAAGCACCCATCTTGGAAGCTACAGACCTTACTGTTGCTATATTTCTTTTGTTAATATTAACAGAGTATTAGTGAAATCCTCACAGAATTTTCAAGAGAGGGTTTTTTAGTTCTTTGTTCAGTGCTTTTACATTTTTGTCCTAACCTTGCTTTCTGTGCCATCTTAAGATCTGAATGTATGTGAGTGTAAACCACGTTGTGCTTATGAACAGAATTATAGATTGTCTCATTCCAATCACTTATATGGGACCTTTGTAGCACACTGATTCTTCCTGTGCAAATCAGTTTTGCGCTCTGCCCAACCAAAGACTTTTTCAAAATCAATTCCCCCCTCTTCTGATTTTAATGTATTATTTTTGTGGCAACACTAGGCAAGCAAAGGCTAGGCTCAGAGGAGGTTTACTAATGTGCATTCTTGTTTCCAATTTCTCACCAAAAAGCCAGGGAAGTTTTTTCTAAAGTAAGTAGTAAGGCTGCCATCTTATGCACCTGTTCCTAGGAATAAGCCTTTTTGAACACAATGAGATTTACTTCTGAGAAGACATGAATAGGATTACCTCCAAGTCTCTTATTAATACTTGTGTTTTCTGATGATCAGATTGCAGGTTAATATTAAATGTTTTAATGTGAATTCTTTCTCCTTATCTGCATCATAACATAAGCAACCAGCCCCTAAAACACTTACACAGCCTGCTCTGTCTGTGTTGGCTTCCCCAGGCAGCCATGGACAATCAACTGTTCAATGCCTTGTTTGGATTCCCCCCCCTCAAAGTATTGTGCTGCATTATACATTTATTGTGGGGCTTGTAAGCCACCTTGGGCTTTTGCTTTTGAAAAATTTTTCAACTAAAATGACGGCACTTCCTGCTTGATGACGTCACTTCCGGCTGTGACGTCACTTCCACTTCCCAACACAAGTGCCAATGAAAAGTGAGTCCCGGTCATAGTACCTGTTGCTAAATTATTTAGATCCCACTACTGTGCAGCACCACAGGATGGCTTGCACATGTTAATGACTGATCACTGATATAAAACCACGCATAGAACTTCCAAAGCAGTTCACATCTCCTAAGGCACAATGCTTTACAATGGAGTCCATTTACACATTCAGTTGCTAATCAAAGTGCCGGAAGGAACACCCTGTAGTGACGGAAACAGTCCCCAAGCCAACTCATTCCAGCAGGTGAATTCCCAGTAGGACTTCGGGAACCACTGCTTTAGTGATCAACATCCTGAGCTTACTGACTATAAACTTTGTTTTTTATACAAGGCCATTTGCCTCATAACTTCGTATGCATCTACCAGTGCAATTACCATTCAAGAGCATACAAGCATTTCTGCCAAAATGTAGAGCACCATACTGTTGCCATGTAACGTTTTCAAAATTAGGATAATTTCTAAGTGTAGGCAATACCACATCGTGCAACATTTCCAGAGAATGCACTGCATTTACTGTTAAAGAAATAAGAACCAACAATAGCATCGAACCAAACGTTAGCCCAGACCTGATACATACGTGATACGTTCAATTCATGTTGTAATATTGGTGAGGGTTTTCATCACTCTAAGGAACACTCTATTTCAGTGGTATTCAGATGTTTTAAACCGGGACCCACTTTTTAGAATGACACTTATGTCAGGACCCACCAGAAGTGATGTCATTAACTTAGAAGTGATGTTGTGGCAGGAAGTAACCATCAAGCAGGAAGTGCTGTCATTGTAACGTCATAAAATGGCACTCCTGAAATGCAAATTGGCATTTTTGGACTGCAGCAATTGTACAACCATAAAACATCCCTGACAGAAGGCAAGATGAGGACAAAATATTATGTAAAAGTGCTGAACTAAAAACAAAAAACCCTCACTTGAAAATTCAAACTGTTAAGACTCACAAAATATAGCAAGAGTAAGGTCTGCAGCTTCCAAGATGGCTGCTGCCAGCTTTCCACAGCCCACCTGCCATCAGATCACGACCCACCAAGTGGGTCCTGAACTACAGTTTGAATAACACTGCTATATTTAGTGGCAGTTGATTCATCTCTTAATTTTGAATGAGCTTCATTTGTCCATAAAACGTTATTCATAAAATCTGGATTATTTTAACTGGTGATCATAAAGCACTCATAGAATTCAACTCTCTAATCAAGATTATCTTCATTCAGTTGATGTAGTAACATTGGCTTCTATGTACTCATACACAGAGACACACATACAGTCCACATGGGAGCAGACAGCCTCAATCTACTGTCGTTTCACCACCACACTGAAGCATTCTGTGCATGTGTGTAGATACAGTATTGATGTAATCCGTTAATGCCCACGAAATGTGTAGCAATTAGTGCAACTGTACCTAATATAGATGAAAAGACAGGCTTGCAAAATAAATCTCTTTGCTGTCTGCATGCGTGTGACTCGGGAGTCTGATTAGGTTTGCAAAGATTTGAACTTGAGTAATAGCTCCATTAGAGCTCTTTACCAAGAGTCAATTCCTGTGGTCTTACTGGGCCCAGCTGCTGCTGACTCACAGAGGAAATGGCAGAGATTAGGGTGAGCAGGAAAAAAACCCACCCTCCAGAACAACAGAGAAATAAAGCAAATCAACCAAGCATTACCTTTTTGTGCAAAGCAGAACAATGACTTAACTAGTAAGGTTTCAAATGATCCATCTTATTCCCCTCATTTGTGCTGTTCCTGTTGGAAAGACCACCAGGAAACATGTGAACCACTGTGGAATACACACTGTAATCCATGGCACATCTCAATTAATATTCCCTCCTGACTGCCGCTAGAACAATACATAGCATCAAGCAGTTTAATCTCCGGCAATAATGCCTTTTGTATGGTTGAGAGGGTTTTCCCTTCAATTAGGTTTTTAAGCAAGGATTTTCAAAATTAGTTAGGTATTCTATGTTTTGTGAAGTGGGGGGCTCCAGGTTTCATAAGCACTAGCATATGGCTAGGTAAAATGTATGGAGACATGCTGGTTGTCATTAACCAACTTGCTACCAGGAAATTCTTCCTTGTCAATGTTAGCATTGGGCTCTCTTTAGAATTATGTTAATCCTTCCACATGCTTACTTAGGAGATAACAAGCCCCAAAGTGTACAGTATTTAAACCGCTGCTTTCAGTGTGATTTAATGCTGCACATGTAAATTATGGATTGCACAATAGGGTTAATGAAATTGAAACAGGTGGCCTTCGACAGGAAGGCTTACCAGCCCAATGTTGGGCTCTCCATTTCACTATTAGCATACAGTAATGGTTTTGGAGTGGCCTGAAAAATCAATTCATCTGTTCGGAGGTTTCCAGTAGATTCGGCTACAAAAGTGCAAATCCCACCAGACACTTCTCCTGTCCCCACGACATTGAAGTGAGCGAGGGCTGCACAAGAGCGCAATTGCTCTCCAAAGTGATCATAATACTTAGCATTTGGATAGCACTTTGTTGACAGTGTTCACAGTGCTTTTCATGCATTAGCTGATGGTGTTCCTGACAACACCCTCTAAGATATTATCCCCATACGGCAGTTGGGGGGGGGGAGAGAACGGACGGGACAGCTGAGCCTGAGAGTGGCTTGTCTATGGCCACCTAGTGAGCTTATGGCAGAGGTCACAGAGATTCAAACCAGAGACTTCCTGTTTTGTAGCTCAATCTTTTAAGTACTACAGTTCCTCACCTCTCTGAAGCATACTGCTCTTTACTTGTCTAATCTCTAGTCTAGTCTGTTCCTTGGTTTTAATATGCTTTTGCTTTCAGGCAAGTGCCCCAGAGCTTCTAGCAAGGAGACACAAATCACGTGATTGGAAACTGGGAGGAAGGCGTGTCTGTTACTAAGCTTTACACTTGGGAATGTACAGTGCAGTCATCCTGTCTCCATTACTGATTCCTATCACCTAAGTGCCATTCTGAACAAGAGTACAGCTCCCATTCACTTTAATGGGTCTTTCTCAGGAAGCATGTGAGTGAGTTGTAATCTCTGTGGAATTGTACCCAACTGCTGGTAACAAGTTGAATTAGGGTGCAATCCAGAGATGCGCTTGGGCTGACGCAAACAGCTTGCGTTGGCCCTGCGCTGTCACGAATGTGCTGTAAAACACATCTGCATCATCACAACTGGTGCAGGGCCAATGCAGGCAGCAGAGTCGGCCCTGATGCTCCAAAGATGGCTGCGGGTAAGCCGCCTGTGCGCTGCAAGAAGGTTAGATTCACTGGAGCCGGCATCCCTTAAGAATTAATAGGAGCGAAGTGAAGCCAGGGGGCGGGTTTAGCAGCCATGTTAGTATACTCAAAACATTCCTCATTCCAAGCATTTCAGATTGCTTTGCTCGTACTGTTTAGGACTGAATAATTTATTCCTTAAATAAAAACTTATGAAAATAAAAACGTGATCATGTAGAAACATTATTGGTAACCTTATTATGATTTAATATGCAATTACAAGGTTAAATTCCTCATAATTATATTACTGAACATACCTGACGAAATGCTACTTGCTGTCTATTTAAACTCGGATTGCACTGTTTTGACAGACTTATTTTTTGAAATCTACATAAGCAAAAATAAAACGGTCATGCCCCATAAAAAATTTTTATGTTAATGTTCAGAATTTCATAAGTATTACAGTAGGAAAATTACATTAAAATCTCTTCATAACACAAGTAGTTGTCAATATGAGAGTAATTCTTTTTTACTTCTAGACTATTAAGAGCTTTTTTTTAAACTTCTACACTCACCCCCCCCCAAAAAAACAAATTCTGTTAATGTTCAGAATTTTGAAAATATTACAGTAGAAAATGGAAGGTGGGAAAAAAGTGTAAACGGGAAGGGGGAAAAAAGGAGGGGGGAATATATATTATTTACCTTCTAGACCATTAACAGTGGGTGTCAGAAAATGGTGAATAAGATTGCTAGGAACAACAAGAAATTACACAGCTTCAAAAATAATGCACTCACTGTTTCAGTGAATTGTAGTTTTATTGAACCGATGTAATGTGAATACATGAATCTTTCCGTGGAAATTAAATCCCATTTTTCATACAGCGATTCGCACACCCGTATGCAGAACACGCAGGCATGATTAAAGACGTTGAGATTAACTTTTACACACGTGCAGGGAGATTTTTATTTGTGAATTCGCGGCAATCCTCCTTGGCGGGAAAGATCTGAGTCAGCCATATTTGTATACCCATGGCTTCAAGAAAATGACGTCATGCTGGCTCCAGTGAATCTAACCTCCTTGGTGCGCTGGCTGAATTCGCCCAGCGCATGGGCTTCTCTGGGCGGGGACAAGGTGGGAGGGAACAGGGCGGAACAGGGCAGGAGGAGGGCATTCCTGTGGGTAGGAGGGAGGAGCCCAGATCCAGCAGGTATGCTGAATCCAACCCCCCTCCATCTCTGGTCTGTGTGGCCCGACTCAGGCCACTGCAGCCCGTTCGGACTTGCATCTGCTAAATAACGGGCACAGGTCCAAGCAACTCCATAGGGTGGCTGGTGGTTACCCCAAGGTAAGAGGACAAATGTCTCCTTGCCTCGTGGAGGCTCCAGCGGCCTCCCAACCTGCACTGGATACATCGTGGGCCAGCGTGCCTGCCTCTTCCAGCGTAGGTTAGGATTCGCTGTCAAATTCTTAAAGAGCCCAGTCCTATCCAACGTTCCAACACTGATGTAGCAATGGCAGGGCATGCACTGCATTCTGCAGTGGGAGGGCAGTCACAGGTGCCTCCTCAAGGTAGAGGAATATTTTTTCGTTGTTTGGAACTGCATGGTGCCAGCATTGGTGCTAGAAAGTGCATTGGCTAGGATTAGGCCCAGTGGTGTTATTCTACCAGAATGCTGGGCGGGACATCCAGGTGATCGACAGCCCGCCCGTCACGTTCCGCAGCGTTACGCCACTGATTAGGCCCAAAGCCAGGGGTGTTCCTACAGGGGGAAAAACACTAAGTGTTCAATCCTAACCAACTTTCCAGCACCGGGGTAAGGGCAGTGTAGCTCTGAGGTAAGGGAATAAACATTCCCTTGAGGAGGCCACCGTGACTACTACTCCACTGCAGGATGCAGCACGTGCCTCATTGGCACAGCTCTGTCAGTGCTAGAAAGTCATTTAGGATTGCGCTCTAAGTTTTGCAGGAGCCTGAGCTCCTGTGTAAAGCAGCCCTCGCCCCTCACCTTCAGAGCCATTCGTGGCTTGAGGAGCAAAGCCTCCAAGCCAGCTCTTTGAGGCTGCTTTAAACAGGAACTCAGGCTTTTGCAAAACGTACCCGGATGTACGTTTTGCCCCTTCTAGGAATGCCATTGCCAATAGCTGCTTGAAGATAACTTACTAACAGCACCAGCCTGTGCACGTCTGCCTAGAAGTAAGTCCCACTGTGTTCAATGGGGCTTAGTTCCAGGAAGGAGTGCCTAGGACTTCAGTCTAAATCTAGCGGGTTTGTGCATGTCCCTAGGTAGCCCAATCCTATCGTGTGCATTATCCAGTGCAGGTGAGGTGCAGGGTGGAGGTCCCGGGGTAAGCTAATATTTTCCCCTTATCCCAAATAATGCTCCAGCCTGCCCAGTTGGGTTGCTCAGACCTTTGCCACCTAAATTGCTGTTACCAATCCTAGCAGCCGTATGCAGTGTGTTCAGGCCTGGGTGGTCTTCCTCTGCCGATTCCGGCCCCTCCTGGGCCTGATCCATCCGTTCTGCGCTCCGCTGCTTCCCCAATACCCAGCCTCCATTCTGCCCTCCCCAAGCCCCTGTAGCCGCTTACGGGCACTGCTGCGCACATCAGTTGCGTTGGTTGAGCACTGTTCCGCCAAATCCCGTCCTGCAACAGAGAACTTGAGACAAGTGTGCCGCCAAATTCCCTGCCAGGCTTCCCCAAGGACCTCAGTGCCCACATTAGGCTAACTAGTTTCCCCACAAAGCAGCCTCAGAGATAGGCAAGAGGGAGGGGGTCAGTCACCCACTGGGCCTCCTCTCTTTCAGCAGCTTTTGTTTGGGATCACTGGCTGGTCAGCCTCCTCCAGACTGCCCTCATCAATGGCTTCACTCAAAATACCCCACCACCAAACAATAGGCAGTCAGCTTGTCCCAGCTACAACTGCCTTCTCCACTGGTGGCTCCAGGGGTGTGGCAGCCAAACTGTTTCCCACAGTCAGTCTCCACAATGAGCTTACCTTAGCCAGTCCAACTGTCCTTCCTTCAATCCTTCCAACAGGCAGTCAGTCCAGGCAGGCAGTCCATCCAGCATTCTATCCCAGGTACCATCCTCCAATACCTGTACAGCTCCCTTCCAGCATAAACCCAGGTACCTTCCTAGGACCTTCCCAGGTCCCATCCCAGACCTTCCCAGTTCCCTTTCTCCAGCTCCCATCCCAGCTTTATACCTAGGCCAATATACTGAGGCCAATCAGTGAGCAGGCTTTAATTCATCAGCCACGCCCATCTGCACCTGTGCAAGGCTTGCAGATACCTTCTGGGATTAACCCTATAATCCCTGGCTTATCTGGGACAAGGGGCCTTTGCTGATACCACTCCCTATCCTCGGGGTGGCTCCTGCCTTTTCCAATACAAGCGCTGGCTTAGCTCTTCTGGCACAGGGCTATGCTGAGGGCGTGCCAGAGGCAGGTGGCATTATGGGGCAGCACCGTGTGTGGAGATGGAGATGAGACATGGCCATTGGGCTGAATCCAACCCCCCCCCCTGGGCTGGGCGGGCCCAATTCAGTCCTCTTCTGGCGATGTGGACTTGCACCTGCTATTTTTCTGGTGCAGATCCGAGCAGCCACATAGGTCTGACTGGGGCTTACCCCAAGGCAAGGGGAAAATATCCAGTAATGGGATCTGGGAATTGACTAACGGAACGCTGGGCAGGACTTACGCGTGATTGGCAGCCCGCCTGTTTCGTTCCTTGGGCTGCCTGCCGGTCGTGCAGGCTTCTCCAGGGGAGCGCGCCCCACCGCTGCATGTCCGATCATCTGGCTCCCCCCCCCGCCCCCCCCCCCCCAGGCCAGGACGGGCTGCGGACCGAACGGACGGGCAGCCAATGACGCGTAAGTCCTGTCCAAGCCCCGCCCAGTGTTCCGGTAGTCAATCCCCAGATCCCACTACTGAAAATATCCCCTTACCCTGCGCTGGGCTGCTGCTGCCTCCTGATGTTGTTAGGATGCCACACAGGTGAGCTGGCCTGCCTATTCCAGCGCAGGTTAGGATTGTGTCCCAATGCTCTATCTTCCCGTTAAATCAACTTTATAGTTATAAAGTTGTTATAAAGACATTGTGGGATGTTCCTATTGATGCAGCTGTATGCTCTTTGTGCACATATGTGGCAATTAAAGAAATTACCTTACGTTCAGCTGGGACCTGACCGCCCTGAACATCAAAGGCAGGTAACCAGTCATGCACAGACTCTTTCAGCTGATGTATCCCAAATCACATTGGATGGGATCCCTGTGTGTCATCAGGCCCTGCCCCGCTCCTCGTTTCATTGTGCTCTTCTTTTAAATGAACCAAAACATGTTGTTTTCTTTTCCACTAGTCATGCGTGAGGAGTAGAAGTTGCCACTGACCAGTCTACACTGACACCTGGGTCTTTCACAAGTTGTACCAGTCGGCCAATTACTTCTCCTAATAGGGGTTTCCATTGCAGTTGTCAAAAAGAGACAAATGTGCCATTGATGTTCATGAAAGGAAGAAGCGTTTTGCCTGCTCATGCCTGCACTGGGTTTTCTAGGAGACATTTCTGTTCCATTCAAAAGACAGATTCCAAGCTTAATGGCCATTAGCTCACAAGTTTCTAAAATAATCATAAACTGCTTCATAACTAAGGGGGAGAAAAAAAAAACTTCTGGGTACAATGAAAGCTTCATTAGTAAAGACGAACTAATCATAGCTCTCCAAGGGAAAATTTGTTCTGTTTAGCGGGCATTAGCCCCTGTTGCTGCACAGACTTCATGTAATTTATATTATTCTTTAAATCACTACATAAATTTTAAGATACTTTTCAAATGAGTTAATGGGCCCTTTACTGTTTTAGTAGCATTTATGTCATAAATTAGCTATCTATTGTGATTGTATATTTAAATGTGAATGAGACAGCATGGAGAAGAAAATATTGTAGCACTTGAATATTGCTGCCGCTTTAATATTCCCTCACTAAGGACTCTTTTCTACAATTACTTTGCTTTAGTGGCTCTTTTGCTTATATCCTCCTGAGTTGCATGTCTGAAGTATATATCCACTATGTGCAGAGTAACCTAACTTTGAGAATGTACATAATCTTCCAGGGAAGGGGAGTTCATTCCCAGCATTCCTTTCACCCAAGCATGACTCCTGCAAGCCTTTCCACCTCTTTTCAGTGCACAGGAGGAAAACCTATTTTTCTTCTAGTGCCTCTGAATTGGAGTAATAACTTCTGTATCAACTATTTTGGTTTAGAGCAGTGGTTCCAAACTGTGGGTCAAGACCCACTGGTGGATCACAACCAGATTTTGGGTGGTTTGTCAAAGGGTGATGGAAAGATCAGATAATTGCCTCAAGTCCTGAGGCTAATCAGAAATAAAATACTGTAGCTGCTAATTAACCATACAAAGGGCTCAGCTCCTGCAGTTTGCAAGATACCGGCTAAGGAGCCCTGCAAGGAGCTGAGCTCCTGCAATTTGCAAGCATGTGTAAATATAGAGAGACAAATGTTTGAGTGTCTTTTACATAAATATTGATATGTTTATGTTATTATACATAAATATTTATTTCTAGATCTCCTTTTAAAAAGGTGGGTCCTGATAGAGTATTGTTTTAAAAAGCAGGTCCTGGTTCTAAAAAGTTTGGGAACCTCTGGTTGAAAAGAATCTAGCAGCCTAACCTTGCAAGCAGTTAGACATTCTGATCTATGCTAGCTGAAATCACATTTTTACACATTGATTAGTTACACAAGGGCTCTCATCCAGCGATGGGATCTACAAATGAACAAGGGGAACGCTGGGTGGGACTTACGTGGGGCTTCCGCGTGACTGGCTGCCCGTCTGTAGTGTTCCGCAGCTGTCCTGGCCTTGGGTGGGCTGCCTCTGGTTAGCGCGCCCCCCGCTGCTCGCCCAGGCACTCGGCGCGACCCTCACCTGTCCCCCATGGCGCGCAGGAGCCCCCCCCGGCCAGGGCAGCCACGGAACGCTACGGACGGGCTGCCACTCAAGTGGAAGTCCCGCCTACGTCTTGCCCAGCGTTCCCCTTGTTCATTTGTAGATCCCATCGCTGCTCTCATCTCCTAAACTGAAGACAGAGGCCACAGTTCAGAAGTTTTATTTAGTTGTAGTCAAGGACTTGTGCCTGATGAACTATAGCCCAGGAAAGCTTCTGATGAAAAATATTTGGTTGTACTCAGTGGTGGAATTCAGCCAGTTCTCACCAGTTCTGCAGAACCGGTTGCTAATTTATTGATATACAAAAAGTAGTGCTGTAGTAAGAAGCAGTACAAAGAAAGGAGGACATAGAACCGATTGTTAATTTATTTGAATCCCACCACTGGTCATATGTAAGTTGCAACAAGACTGTTGTTTTTGTTTCAAAAAGCAGATCCCTGAATTTCAACAGTGATTTGCCACACTGTCTGGACTACTATCAGGCAAAAAAAGGTCATTAACATTGCTGCACTTGTGGGGTTAGTTGTGAGTTTCTCTGGCTTGTATGCCTCTTGTTCTTAGACCTTCAAGGCAGCAATTCATTATTCTGAAATACAGCATAGACTCCGGTCATAGGTCTTCATTGATTTTTTTTAGATTGGGAGCCCTTTTGGGACAGGGAGCCATTTAACTTTAATGTTACTATATGCCTGTAAACTGCTTTTTGAACTTTGTGTTGAAAAGTGGTATATAAATACTGTTGATTGATGGATTGATTGAACACTCTCTGCATCATAAATTTGTTGATCTAGGGTTGCATTATTATTGGATGCAGCCTTTAGTTGTACAAAGTTGCATTGTACAAAGTGGAATGTGCATATAAGTAAACATGCAAAGTATCAGGCTGTCAGCTGGACAAATGCTGGACAAATGTCCAAGAACCCTTTTAGTCTAGTATCCTATTTCCATCAGCGACCAGCCGTGTATCTCAAGAAAACCTAAAAGAGGGCAGGCAGACAATCACTTCTGCCACTGTATGTCTCCAAAGGTATGCTGCCTTTGAACATTGAGTATTCCTTCAGATATAAACTGCATTTTCAGCAATTCATTTTCAACACATTTTTGAAACCTTTGGAAGCCTTTGGGTCTTGGTCTCTTAGCAGAAGATTAGGGGCAGTAAGAGGCAGGCAACTGTTGCCTCCTGGGAATTTTTAGAAGGAAGAAACAAGAAATTGAGCATCTGCAAAGTAACCCAATTTCTGATCTACATGATTGCCTCCTTTTCTCTCTCACACAAGGGAACTTGAGAGGGAGAGTGATAGCTACCGATAATGATTGTCAGCCCATGATTCAACACCAAATCATCAACTCTTATCCTGGCCCTCATTTTGCCCAGTTGTCTGCAGCTGGATGTAAAACCCTCGCCTGGAGCTATTTACACCATGATCAGGCTAGTAATTAGCAAAATGTTTAATATAATATAGAAGCAATTAGGAGGTGATAACATGCAATTAAGATGTGTTTTCAGATTAAAGATTTTATAGTGCTCTCTTTCTTGAAAAGATAAAGTGCCTATCTCAAAATGTCAAACTGCAGTGATTTAATCTGAATTATTTTCAATTAATATGCATGCATTCTTGCGATGTGTTCACCGTTGTTATTGACATTGATAAATTAAGCTCATCCCAGCAGAATTTATCCTTGAGATGCTCTATATTTCCTGAATGTCAGCTCTTTATTTCTATTTTTTTTTTAAATGCCTACAAGCTGTGCACGATCTAACTTGTAAGTCCCTAGGTTCATCCCTTGGATTACAGTGATGTGTCAGTCTGGGTGGAACAATAATCTGAAAGGGCATTGTTATAAATAGTACGTTAGAATATAATTGTTTGTCATGTCGTTTGTCCCCTTTAAATCCCTTTGAGTCCTGTTTAAGTAATTTAGATGGCTTGGTTGACAAGAGTCTGGAGATTTCCCTTATAGAGTTGTCCAACCAATCTTCAGCCTGCTCTGTCTTTGGGGACAATCTTGATTGCAAAGCAGGAAGTACAAATACCAACTATTTTGCAAGTTTATTATGGGATTTCAATCCACTGTTTTTTTGTTTTTTTAAAAAAAACTGGTCTATGTAAATGCCACTAGTGTTAATTTGCTCAACTCCTCAGTAGAATTGCTGAGAGGATAGGCGTTCAGATGATTATCATATGGTGCTTCTTAATGGTCATTAAAGAACAGTCATCCCAAAGCACATTAACATGGTAAAATTATCAGTATGATAAAGAATTGTACATGGTTAATATTGGGTTTTTTTCAGAAAATAATGTTTTGGACATGTTTAGAATCTGTTGAGGAAAGAAAAGTATTGCAAACTATTCTATTAAAAATATTTTTACTATTAACGGGATCCTTCTTCTACCCATTTCCCACATAGGTTAAAAACTGACAGTACTGAAGTATTAAAATAATGGAGAATCTATTAAATCGTCCAAGTGTATTCCCCTACTAATGATTTTTTGTACTTGGCAAGGTTATTCTCTCTGGTTCATGTTTTAGTCTGTTTCATTGTTGCATTTTTCTTTACCAAAAATACTCCATTAAAATGTTATGGAGATAGTATATAATATCTGCCATCCCTACATAATAGTTTAATAATCTTTATCAATAAACAAAATTAGTGTAAACCTGTGAAAATCATTTTCTGTGATTTACCCCCTCTTTTTTGAGGGGGGGTGTCACATCCTGTCCTTATAAATGGAATATGAAACCCTTTGGGTTTTAAATATGTATGAAATGGACAAACAAAACATTCATAGAGGAAGGAAGAGATAAGCAGAGCAAAAAGAGAGAATCCTTCTTTCATTGTTCCCTTCCACCCCTAGAAGTGTGTATGTGGGGAAAAAACACACCCTTCATTTTGGAATACCCTTCAATTTTGTCACATAACTTGTAATTTGCTTGGGGACAATTTGGTCCTGTGTTGTTTGTTTCAGGACCCATTAAGAAGGTCACAATTCATTGGAAACCCCCATTCATGTACATTTTTAAAGAAAACAATTTGTTGCACATTACCTTCATTACAGGCAGCATGGAAATTAATGGCCGGTTTGTCTTTCATCCTATAGGTGAATGCCACCCCACCCTACTTCTTGCCATGACCTAACAAAGGAGATCCATGTACATTCACACTTCTGTGTGAATACAAGTTGCTGGAGTCAGGACTGCACACATAGACTAGATCAGTGGTTTCCAACCTTTTTTGCAGGTAGAAACCCTTTTTAGGTACCCCCTATGACCTCGGGCCGGAAGTGATGTCATTAAGCAGGAAGTGAAGTAATTGTTTTTAATAAATCACACTTTTTGAAAGTCGAAAGAACTCCACATCCTTTTTAGAATGTTCTGACTGCTTTGTATCTAAGTGACGTTTGAGTTTTTGAGCTCTGCGATTGTTTCAGCACTGTGAACAATAGTGCACAGAACGCATTGTGACTTCTCTATGCCATTGCTGATCATGGTGGTAAAGCCAAATTGTAGATAGTCTTCAGAGTCTTTATGTTCCACTTCCCTGTGTGCTGAGACTCAACTAAGCATGCACATGGAAGGCATGACATGCCCAGGAGAGTCTTCATCACACATGTACACACACACCAAGATAAGAACATAAGAAGAGCCCTGCTGGATCAGGCCGAAGGCCCATCTAGTCCAGCTTCCTGTATCTCACAGCGGCCCACCAGGTGCCCCAGGGAGGCATGAGAAAACAAGATGCTTGCATCCTATTGCCACTCCCTTGCACCCAGTACTCTGAAGTAGCCTACTACTAATGTAAGGAGGCTACAACCCATCATTGCCTATAGCCCACAATGGACTTTTTATTTCTTCCAGAAATCTGTCCAATCCCCTCTTAAAGGCATCAAGACCAGATGCCATCACCACCTCCTGTGGCAAGGAGTTCCACAGATTAACTACCCGCTGGGTAAAAAAGTACTTCCCTTTATCTGTTTTAACTCTCCCAACCCTCAGTTTTAGCAGATGCCCCCTGGTTCTGGTGTTTTGAGAGAGGGAAAAGAACATCCCTTTTATTTATCGACTCTATCCCTTCCATGCATAATTTTGTATGTCTCAATCATGTCCCCCCTCAGGCGCCTTTTTTCTAGACTGAAGAGCCCCAAACGCTGCAGTCTTTCTTCATAAGGGAGGTGCCCCAGCCCCGTAATCATTTTTGTCGCTCTCTTCTGCACCTTTTCCAGCTCCACTATGTCCTTTTTGAGATGCGGCAACCAGAACTGGACACAATATTCCAGGTGCGGCCTTACCATCGATTTGTACAATGGCATGATAATATTGGCTGTTTTATTCTCAACCCCTTTTTTAATTACCCCAAGCATGGAATTGGCCTTCTTAATTGCTGCCGCACACTGGGTCGATACCTTCATTGAATTGCCCACCAACACCCTAAGATCTCTCTCCTGAGCTGTCACAGACAGCTCAGAACCCATTAGCCTATAGGTGAAGTTTTGTTTTTTTGCCCCAATGTGCATCACTTTACATTTGTCTACGTTGAAACACATCTGCCATTTGGCTGCCCATTCCCCCAACTTGGGGATATCCTTCTGGAGCTCTTCACAATCCTTTCTGGTTTTTACCACCAGGAAAAGTTTAGTGTCATCTGCAAACTTGGCCACCTCGCTGCTTATCCCTGTCTCCAGGTCATTTATGAATAAGTTGAAAAGCACGGGCCCCAAGACAGATCCCTGGGGCACTCCACTTTTCACCTCTCTCCATTGTGAAAATTGCCCATTGACCCCTACTCTCTGTTTCCTGGCCCTCAACCAATTCTGGATCTATAAGAGGACCTGCACGCTTATTCCCTGACTATGAAGTTTCTTCAGCAGCCTTTGATGGGGGACTGCTGATGGGGGACTGTGATGGGAAGATGTGTCTGTAGCGTGGCTAATTTCCCTTGCAGCCACAAACATTGAGGAAGTGGCAGTTTATATTAGTGGGAAAGTTTGGCTCTTCCCTAGCCAAAATGAAGCTTCCGAGATGGTAGGGACCAGCATTTTAAGAGGGCTGCCCAAGCTCTTCGCAACCCCCTGAAAATCAGTTCGCAACCCACTTGGGGTCCCGACTCCCAGGTTGGGAGCCACTGGACTAGATGCACATGCAATGGATTCTCTACTCCAATTACAGGCTGTGAGATCAAATTCCAAATTCTGGCTCTCTGATCTGATCTTTTATAGCAGTGGTTCCCAAACTAGTGGTTTTGCGACCCACCTGGAGAACAGGAAAAGGGTGATTCCTCTTTAAGGGCAATGGTCCAGGAATCGGCAGCAACACGATCTCCACAGTCATGCTGCTGCTGGGCAGGGAGGAGATTTTTCAGTTTACCTGGGGCTTGCTGTGGCTCTCTGGAGGATCTGAAGAGCCTGCAAAACTTCTGCAACTCTTCGGTAGCTTCAAATTGCTGGTTAAAGGAAAAAAAATTTCACAATTAAAACAGAAAATGGGTTTTTCCCCTTTTATCAGCAGTTTAAAGCAGCTGGGAGAGATTCAGTGGGTTGCAGGCTCCACAGATCCTCAGGTGAGCCATAGCGACCCCCAGGTGAGTTGAAAAAACCCTTCCCTTCCCAGCGGCAACACTGATTGTGGAGATTATGTTGCTGCCCTTCCCCTCACCCACACAAAGACTTACAGGGTTCCCAAAGTCTGAGTAGGACTGTCCGAGTCTGAATCCAACTTTTTGATAGGCTTTTTATACATAGATTAAGGGCACAATCCTAACCAGGGCCACCGTAAAACACATTTGGACCACGCTCGAAGTCAGGGAGGAGGATGCACATCTGTGTGCTGACCTCCCTGACTCAAAGAGTGGTCCAAACATACTTTATGGTGTCACTTGTGCCGGGCAAACTTTGCTGGCCTAACTATGTTGGCCTAACTCCAGGTTAGGATTGTGCCCTAAAATATAGTTCTTTGGTTTCCTGAGGCTCATTTTGGCTTCCTGTTCTCTTCCCAAGTTGCATCTCAAATTAGCTCTCTTGTTTACTCCCAGTTCCAGTTCTGGAGGTTTTCAGTTCTTCACTAGTAAGACACAGGATTGTTGTGAGGATTAAATGGATAGAGGGACAACTGCATATAGTACCCTGGGCTTCTTGGATGATGGGCAGATTTTTTTTAAAAAAAGAATGAATGATGCTCCTGCACTATTACTGCAACCATCCGCAGCTGAAGCCAACCCTTACAACAAGTGGGCTGCTCGTTCCACTTGGGAGGCAAATTCAGGCCATTTAGGAAGCCATCCAAAAGATGTCCTGGGCTGACACAAACTGCTTGCTTCAGCCCTTCGCTGTTGTAAATGTGCCGCTGTCACAAAATGTGCCGATCTGGGGCAGCTCGGACTTGTGCCTACTATTTTGCAGGCTCAAGTCTGAGCAGCCCCATTGGGCTGCCTGCAGCTTACTGTGGGGTAAGAGGACAAACATCCCCTTGCCCTGTGATGATCTGCAGCTGCCTCCTACCTACATGCACACACTTACTCCCAGCTAGATGGGTGCTTTTTCCCAAAGCTTGAATGTATTTCTAACTGCAAAAGGTCAAGTGAGGATTGGAGGTATATTGAGGTCAAGTGTGAATATGATATGGACACATGGACTTGTTTCCATGTGGATTTTCTATAAGCCATTTTGGATCCCCTTATAGAGAGAAAAGTAGGGTAAAAATTTAGTGAATAAATATATAATACTAACAATTGGTTTTGGAGTGAGGAACACTGGGGTATCTAATAGTGTCTGTTCATGGAAGTTAAAAATCGTCTCATGGAAAAGAAGCAGAAATAGGATTTAAAAGATCTGAATAGGATTTGATAGCATATGATATATTTGAATGGATAATTCAGTGCACTGGCAACTCATAGCATTAAGACCACTGGCATATTAACCAGGAAGGATGGTTTTAACGCTCAATTTGCTTTGTTTGAAATTAGATTCAGGACCTAGTTGTTCAATATTTTTATTTGTCATATTTTTCCGTCAACTTCTATTAGATTCCCACATGGAGCTTAGTGAAAAATGCCAATTGCATATTTAATAAAGAGTAATCCTTGCAGGAACCATTATGGCTTTAAGTGTGATTATAGCACAGCAATCCAATAGTTTCTTTAACTTCTACAAACATCCATTTTGTAAAGCCAGGGGCTTAATTGTGGTTTTGCATAGATCTGTGCCATTTTGAGTTAGCCCACTAATGAGCTCCCAAACTTGGGAATTAAACAAAGATGTGCATTACAAAGCTCTGTTCAAGCAACATTTTTGTTGCTGTAACTGCTGGATTATCCTAGCCATTTTAAAAGAAATGGCCTTCAAAATTATGTTGAACTCCTATGGACCAAAGTATGAACTCTGTTGTCCTAACATTTACTCTGGGCTTCTTGTAACCTGAAAGAATAATGCCAAATTATTTTGTACCACTTAGAACCCATTTTCTTCGGATTGTGCATACCAGTGGTTCCCAAACAGTGGGTCGTGAGCCCATTTCAGGTGGGTCACGAAAGCACCTAGAGAAGCCGTGTTGAAAATATGGGAAGATGGGATGCTGGAAAGAGGGAGGGCTGTGTGGTTGTTTTGCTTGTGTCAAGGTTGTAAATCGGCTTTTTTTCTCCTTTCTGATTCACTTTGCTATTGGAAATAGCTGAGAAATAACCCAATGTATTGTTGAATTCTTAGGCAAGCAGCAGGCTCTGGCATCACAATGATGGCACTTCCAGCCATGACATCACTTTTGGTAGGTCTCAGACAGACTGTCATTCTAAAAAATGGGTACAGATGCTAAACGTTTTGAGAACCACTGGGGTATACATCTTCTCTCCAGTATATTCGAGAGAAAAACAAACCAACCTTTTTAAATATTTGGTTCTTGAAGAAACTTTCCCCTTAGTGGAAAAATTGATTAGATTGAAAGCCAGTTGTGATATAGTCAATATTACCATTCTGTTGTTGAGAGCTGCAGTCCCTTACACACCTTGAACTTAATGGGATTTACTTCTGAGTATGGTATTGTATTGTATGATTTGATAAATGAGCTGGAGTTTGGTAAACAGCAATGTAAATTTGCAGGTGAGACATCAAACTATTCAGGGTGGTAAAAAAAACCAAAGCAGATTGTGAAGTGCTTCAGAATGATCCCTCCAAACTGGGTGAATGGGAAATCAAAATGCAGATGGGGCTCAATGTCAGCAAATGTAAAAATGATGCACATTCAGGCAAAAACAAAGGGGGAAAAAAACCCTTGTATACAATGATGAGGTCTGAGCTGTCAGTGACCAGGAAAGCAATCTTGGAGTTGTAGTGGTTAGCTCTAGGGAGGGAGCCATTCTCAATTCCCAAGGGAGGGAGTTCCACAAATGGGGTGCTACTACTGAGAAGGCCCTATTTCTTGCCACCATCCCCCTCATTGCATCTGGTGGCAGCACAGTTAGAAGGGCCACCTCTGATGAAGTAGCTGTTGGGCCACTGTGCAAAACAGGGTGCTAGTCTCAGAGCTCAATCCTAACCCAGAGTTAGGCCAGCAAAGTGTAGCCGGCACAGGCCTCCATAAAGCACATTTGGACCACTCTTGGAGTCAGGGAGGATGGCACATGTCTGTGTGCTGGCCTCTCTGACTCCGAGAGTGGTCCAAACATACTTTACGGTGTGCCTTGTCCTGAACCCTAAAAGGGCTTAAGCCTGATGCAGAAGGGCTGTTGTTACGATTCCTGCAGGACCAGGGGGAAGTGTCTGCAATTAGGGAAGAGATTGGAAGAAAAACTGAGCCAGCAATCACCTTCCTTCCTCCTGCCACCATTATGTTTATAACGTCATTGGGCTATCAATACTCTCGGCACAGCTAGTGCTGCAGAGAGTAGCCTGTCCCTGTCCCTGTCTCAATCAATCAATCAATCAATCAATCAATCAGTCAGTCAGTCAGTCAGTCAATCAATCAACAGGTACTTATATACCGCTTTTCAACACAAAGTTCACAAAGCGGTTTACAGGCAAATAGTAATAATAAAGTTAAATAGCTCCCTGTCCCAAAAGGGCTCACAATCTAAAAAAGAGGCAGACCGCCAGCAACAGCCACTAGAAAGACTGCGCAGGGGTGAAGAGGGACAGTTACTCTCCCCCTGCTAAATATAAGAGGAACACCACTGGAAAAAGTGCCTCTTGTCTCAAGACTAACACTGAGTCGTGGGGACCCCTGGCCCCTCTTGTGGCCTCTGGTTGGCCACCCACGAAGTACTGAAGTACAATAGGCTTTAATCTTGATGAGACAGGTAGATGCTTTTCAGCGCTAGAGTTTTATGAAGACCACATGCTTTGCTTTGGAATGACTGGGCAGTACTATTTTTTGCGAGTGCTGGTTGCTTTTGTTTGAACATGTACGTGGCAGATATTTGAGAAGCCCAGGAAACAGATTTTGCGCAACCACCTTTGAACCTTCACGCTGCTTTAAAAGATGTGTTGCGTCACTAACAAGCCACAGGTGTACACTACCGGAGCGGGTGAAATTGTAATTGAGGATATGATGGCAGTTAATTGTCTTTAATGTATTTATCCCAAGATGCACTTATGCATCTGCTATGTATGTAGGTGTTTGTTACCAGTCGCTTCCGTGATACTTAAGCTGTGGAGGATCTATATCTAAAAGACAATAAAAAGGGAAAAATGCTATCAAGGGACTCTAAAGTGGCAGGACAAAGAAACTTAGTTTCCCTCTATGTCTTGGAAATAAATGGGCCTATTTATTTTGATGGGATTTTTTTTAATGCATTTCGCCATATTATGGTGTAAGTACTGAACACTTGACAGCCATTTTCAGGCTGCAGTTGTTCAGCTGAATTGCATGTGTTGATGTATTTCAGTGGGCAGATAGTTTCATAGTTGCCTTTCCATTAAGAGGTGCTTCTCTCAGCTGCAGCTTATTGCTCTAATAAAGTAGGTCCATATTGTAGATTAGAATAATGTCTAGACTGCCATTCGCCATGGAGGATTTATATTGTGGACGTACCCATAATGATGCCTCTGCCATGTATGCACACGTACATTTTCCTGCACTGACACGGGCAGCACAATCCTAAACCCTGCGCAGCATCAGCGCAATGGGATTGCGCTGATGCTGCACCCTTAGCACTGACACGGAAGCACCGATTGGCACCCCCGCATTGGCGCTAAGGCAACAGGACCGGCACTGCAGGCTGCACTGGCCCTGCTGCGCCCGTGCTGAGCCTCTCACGCGCTGACCGAAGCCGGTCAGTGCGATGGAGACTCCGTGCCAAGGCAGCCCAGGGATTGGAGGGAGGCGGGGGCAGGATTTGGGCGTGACGTGGGCGGGCTTGGGAGGTGGCCATATGGCCACCTCCTAAGCCCATCAGGAAGGACGTGCGGCCCCAATTCAGGCCACGCAGTCTCCTCGGATCTGCGCCCGCTCTTTAGCGGGCGCAGATCCAAGGAGCACATAGGGGAGGCTCCAGCCTCATAGGGCACATAGGGGAGGCTACAGTAAGGGAGTGCACGCTCCCTTGCCGCAGGGAGGCTCCAGCCTCCACCTACCCAGCGCTGGATAGGGCACTGGCTGGCCCTGGTCTCCTACACAGTCTCCTACTCTGCAGTGCCGTCAGGACACCCGAAACTGGGACTCTCTCCTAGGAATGTTTTGCTTCCCATGGTGGGTCACAACCCGCAGATTGGGAAGCACTGGTCTAAGGTGTACATTAAACATAAAGGAATTTTGTTTTAAGACTTGGGCCACATCCCCAAGATAGCTAATTAGGTATATGCAAATATTGCAAAATTTGGAAAATCGGGTATACACAATGTTTCTGGCTGCAAGCACTTCGGATAAGTGATGCCCAGCATGTAACTGTAAATGATAAGTGTACCAATGCAATGTAGTAGGGAGCCTAGAGATGCTTTCAGGGCTGCAAAAAATGCCTTGCAAGTGCAGTATAAAATGTGTGTGTGTTTGGCAACAAAAGAAAGGGCAGTGTCAAGAGCTCTTGCATTCTTAAGAGCACCTCTGCTCTGAGATTGTATGGCCTGCTTTTTTCCTAAGGATCGCAATGCAGAATCATGACCCGTCTCACCAACATGGAACCACATTTACCCAAGACTACAGCTGGCTCCCTCTGATATCGAGCAAATATTAGCATTGTCTCCAAGTGCCTTCTCTCCCCGGTCGTAATCTGCTTCTGCCTTGGAGAAGCCTAATAAAAATGCGGTTGCTGTTGGTAATTGTTATATTACGTTCAGAAAAGTGCCAAGAATATAATTACTTGCAAAATGACTTCACAGTTCAACTTTAATATACACGGTAGAACTGTTGGGTAGTAAAAGGCAAGGAAACTGGGGTAAACAAGTCTATTTAGTTGTCGTGCCTTTATTAAATTAAACTTTTAATCGTATCCCTGTGTTTACAGTACATTAACTAGTCACAATTTTTAATGTCTGCCATTTGTTTTTTGTTTTTGTTTTTTTGAAAATTCTAAGCCACCAGAGGATGAATTCCTTAAGAATGTTCTCCCAGGTATGTGCAGAATATTAATTAGGACTGTCTATTTCTGTCGGATAATAACAATGTCCAAGAACTGAATAGAATCTGTGACCTGTGAAAGAACTATTCATATGCTTTAGACTGCCTTCGAGCATTATTTAACAAGAGAACATGGAACATTTTCACAGTGATCCCAAACGTTTCAACTGTGTATTTCATGGTTTGGTTGTGTTGTGTCTCCAAAACACAGGGAGTTCCCCCCCCCTTCCTCTTGGGAAAGATTCTCTGCTTCTTTTTCATTTA
>JAJKFI010033082.1:0-47115 GCA_029204185.1 Lerista edwardsae | reverse complement strand
CTCCCTACAGGTCAGTCACCAGCTCAAGGCCTTTGGCTTTGCCAGAGGCGCGAGCCTCTGGCGCGAGCCGAAGGGCAAGAGCCAAAGGGCTCTTTGCCCGTGGAGCGGAGCCTGGAGTCCGGAACACCTGCCGTTGCTGCTTCCTGCCTGCCTTCCTGTTCATCTTCCCCGTGGATCATCTAGCTCCAGCCACGCCCTTATTTTTTAGAGCTTAGCCGCCTGTCGACACGCCAACACCAGCTTTTAACGGAGTGAGTGATAGTGTGAGTGTGACTTCCTGGCCAGAGTGAGAGTCTGGCCAGGAGGGTGAATGGTATCCCTGCCTCTGTGAGAGGGGGGCAGGGAGGGACGGAGTGAGGCCTTTGCCTTGGTGAGAGAGAGGCAGAGGCCTGCAGCAGCCTAAGCCTCAGTGTGAGGGGGGTGAGGGCTACTGTGCTGGTTGTTGGTGGGGAGTGTGTGTGTGTGTCTGTATTTTAGTTTTTTGTATCTGTGCTGGGGTGGTTGGCTTGTAGGTCGCTCCCGCCGGAATTATGTGTTTGACTCTTCGAGGGAGCTCAGGGGAGGGGAGGGAGGCCACCATCAGTAGAGTTACGGGTCGCGGAAGATATGGCGGTGGGGGCTGGGCCGGACATTACAGGAGAAGGAGGGTCAGTCGTAGACAGACTGTCCCTCTTTCTGGCCCTCCCCTCATCCCTCTGACCCTTGGAAATCCTGGCAACAGTCCCCTGAGTCTGAAGCTGCTGCTTCTGAATGCCAGGTCGGTGAATAATAAGATCTCTCTAATCCAGGATTTAATCTTGGAGGAGAAAGCCGACCTGGTATGTATCACGGAGACCTGGCTGGATGAGCTGGGTGGGGTCAATCTTTCCCAGATTTGTCCACCGGGTTTCCGGGTACTTCAGCAGCCACGACTACAGGGGCGGGGAGGTGGGGTTGCAATGGTCTATCGGGATTCCATCCGTCTCACCAGATACCCTGTTCAGCAGTCCACCGGGTTTGAGTGCCTTCGCGTTGTGTTGGAGGGGCGAGACAGAACAGGGATTCTGTTGGTGTACCGCCCGCCTTGCTGCCCAACAGTCTCCCTGCCTGAGCTGACGGAGTTGGTCTCGAGCGTGGTGTTGGAGTCCCCCCGCCTATTGGTGTTGGGGGACTTCAATGTCCATGCCGAGGCCCCAGGGACAGCTGCGGCTCAGGATTTCATGGCCTCCATGGCAACCATGGGTCTGTCTCAAAGAATATCTGCCCCTACGCATGATGCGGGACACACGCTGGACCTGGTGTTTACTGCGGGGCAGGCTGATGATGATCTGGAGGTGGAGGACATTGAGATCACTCCTTTGTCATGGACAGATCATTGTCTGGTGGGATTTAGGCTTGCTGCAGCTTCTCACCTCCGCAATGGCGGGGGATCACATTCTATGATCCGCCCTCGGAGGCTGATGGATCCAAACGGATTCCTGAGGGCTCTGGGGGATTTCCCTGTTGCCAGAGTTGGAGACTCACCCGGTGCCCTGGTCGACCTCTGGAATACGGAGATGGCCAGGGCACTGGAGGAGATCGCTCCTGAGCGTCCTCTGCCCAATCGCAGAATCAGAATGGCTCCTTGGTTTTCTGAGGAGCTACGAATGATGAAGCGGCAGGGCAGACGACTAGAGCGTCGGTGGCGAAAGACTTGTGCCGAATCTGATCGTACACGGGCCAGGGCCCAGTTAAAAGCTTATTCCAGGGCAGTGGTGGCGGCTAAGAGGGCACACTTCTCTGCCACCATTGCATCTGCAGAGAACCGTCCGGCTGAGCTCTTCCGTGTGGTCCGTAATCTTTTACATCTCGCCCCCCCCTGCTGGTGGGGAGGAGCACACGGAGGCTTGCTGTGACGAGTTTGCAAAATATTTTGCAGATAAGGTCGATCAGATTCGACATGACTTGGACACCGCTGTGGGCATATCTAGTGATGTCCCTGGGGAACCTGTCTATCCTACTATTTGGGATTCTTTCCAGCTTGTAGAGCCTGAGGATGTGGACAGGATTCTCTGGAGTGTGAGACCTGCTGCTTGCCCGCTCGACCCTTGCCCGGCATGGCTAATTAGAGCTGCCCGGGGAAGGCTGGCCGAGTGGACGGGGAGGGTGGTAAATTCATCTCTGAGGGAGGGGGTGCTCCCGCCTGCTTTGAAGCAGGCGATGGTTCGCCCCCTCCTGAAGAAGCCCTCCCTGGATCCCACCAATTTAAACAACTTTCGGCCAGTCTCGAATATCCCATTTCTGGGCAAGGTGATTGAGCGGGTGGTGGCGTCCCAGCTTCAGAGGGTACTGGAGGAAACGGATTATCTGGACCCATTCCAATCTGGCTTCAGGCCGGGGTTTGGGACCGAGACTGCCTTGGTCGCCTTGGTGGATGACCTTCGCCGGGGGATGGATAGGGGAAGTGCGACCCTGTTAGTCCTGCTGGACCTCTCGGCGGCTTTCGACACCATCGACCATGGTGTCCTTCTGGGTCGGCTGGCTGGGCTGGGGCTTGGAGGCACTGTTTTGCAGTGGTTCCGCTCCTTCCTGGCTGACAGATCCCTGAAGGTGGTGCTTGGGGACGCTTGTTCGGCACCCCGACCTCTTAGGTTTGGGGTGCCGCAAGGTTCCATCTTATCCCCCATGCTGTTTAACATCTACATGAAACTGCTGGGAGAGGTCATCCGGGGGTTTGGAGTGGGGTGCCATCAATATGCTGATGACACCCAACTTTATCTCTCCTTTCCCCCTGATTCTGAGGAGGCGGTTGAGGTCCTGGATCGCTGTCTGGAGGCGGTTGGGGGCTGGATGTGGGCGAACAAGCTGAAATTAAATCCGGATAAGACAGAGGTGCTTTTGGTTCGGAAATCCACAGCTCGGGTATTGGACTATCGTCCTGCTCTGAATGGGGTTGCACTTCCTCTGAAGGAGCAGGTTCGCAGCTTGGGGGTTCTCCTGGATTCACAGCTACACCTGGAGTCCCAGGTGGCGGCGGTGGCCAGGGGAGCCTTTGCTCAGCTTCGGCTGATTCGCCAGCTGCGGCCGTACCTGAGCTGTGCGGACCTGGCCACAGTGACCCATGCCCTAGTGACATCTAGATTAGATTATTGCAATGCGCTCTACGTGGGGCTGCCTTTGAAGACGGTTCGGAAATTACAATTAGTACAGAACGCGGCGGCTCGGGTGGTTGCTGGGGCACGTCGGTTTGACTCTGTCGGGCCGCTGCTTCGGCGACTGCACTGGCTGCCAGTTCTGTTCCGGGCCCAATTCAAGGTGCTAGTTTTGACTTTTAAAGCCCTTTATGGCTCGGGTCCGGGGTATTTGAGGGACCGCCTTCTTCCATACAATCCAACCCGTACTCTTAGATCATCTGGGGGGGCCCTTCTGACTGTGCCGCCACCAGGAGAAGTGAGAGGGGCGGCGGCCAGGAAGAGGGCCTTCTCGGTGGTGGCCCCCCAACTTTGGAACACCCTCCCCTTAGAATTGAGAACTGCTCCCTCTTTGTTTACATTTCGGCGGGGGCTGAAGACCTTTTTATTCCATAAAGCTTTTAACTGTTGACAGGCTGGCTGGCTGGCTGGTTTGTGTATTTTTATAATTTTATGATCCACTGGACATGTTTTTTAAATTGTATCTGTTTTTAATTTTGTTGTATTGTTTTTAACATTGTTTTTTAATTGTTTTTTAATGTTGATTTTATATTGTATTTTTTTATGTTGTATGCCGCCTTGAGTGCCCCCGGGCAAAAAGGCGGGGTAAAAATCAAATCCCTTTCATGGATCACTGCCTTGTCGTGGCGAAGGGGCTTGAGTAGCTCAATGAAGCTGTGAGCTATGCCATGTAGGGCTACCCAAGATGGACAGGTCACAGCAGAGAGTTCTGACTAAACGTGGTCCACTGGAGAAGGAAGTGGCAACCCACTCCAGTACTCTTGCCAAGAAAACCCCATGGATTACAGAACAAAAAGGCTAAACGATATGACACTGGAAGATGAGACCCTCAGGTCGGAAGGTGTCCATTATGCTACTGGGGAAGAGCAGAACACGAGTACTAGTAGCTCCAGAAAGAGTGAAGTAGCTGGGCCAAAACTGAAAGGAAGCTCAGCTGTGGATGTGTCTGGAAGTGAAAGGAAAGTGCGATGCTGCAAAGAACAATACTACATAGGAACCTGGAACGTCAGATCTATGAATCAAGGCAAGCTAGATGTGGTCAAACGTGAGATGTCAAGGCTGAACATCGACATCCTGGGAGTTAGTGAACTAAAGTGGACAGGAATGGGAGAATTTAATTCAGATGACCATTATATTTGCTACTGTGGGCAGGAATCCCTTAGAAGAAATGGAGTAGCCTTCATCGTGAACAAGAGAGTGAGAACAGCAGTACTGGGGTATAACCTCAAAAATGATAGAATGATTTCCATTCGGATCCAAGGCAAACCTTTCAACATCACACTAATCCAAGTCTACGCCCCAACCACTGGTGCTGATGAGGAAGAAGTTGACCGCTTCTATGAAGACCTAGAACAGCTTCTAGAATTAACACCCAAAAAAGATGTCCTTCTCATCATAGGGGATTGGAATGCTAAAGTAGGCAGTCAAGAGGTAAGAGGAATAACAGGCAAGTTTGGTCTTGGAGTACAAAATGAAGCAGGGCAAAGACTGATAGAGTTCTGTCAGGAGAACACATTAGTCATAGCAAACACCCTTTTCCAGCAACACAAACGGCGACTGTACACATGGACTTCACCAGATGGTCTACATCGAAATCAGATTGATTACATTCTTTGCAGCCAAAGATGGAAAAGTTCCATACAGGCAGTCAAAACAAGACCTGGAGCTGACTGTGGCTCAGATCATCAGCTTCTTCTTGCCAAATTCAGGCTTAAACTGAAAAAAGTAGGGAAAACCGCTAGGCCCTCCACGTATGACCTAAATCAGATCCCCTACGAATATACAGTGGAGGTGACAAATAGATTTAGGGGCTTAGATTTGGTAGACAGAGTGCCTGAAGAACTTTGGACGGAGGTCTGTAACATTGTACAGGAGGCAGCAACTAAAACCATCCCAAAGAGGAAGAAATGCAAGAAGGCAAAGTGGCTGTCTGACGAGGCTTTACAAATAGCTGAGGAAAGGAGAGAAGCCAAAAGCAAGGGAGAAAGGAAAAGATATACCCAACTGAATGCAGATTTCCAGAGAACAGCAAGGAGAGATAGGAAGGCCTTTCTAAATGAGCAATGCAAAGAAATAGAGGAAAACAACAGAATGGGGAGGACTAGAGATCTTTTCAAGAAAATTGGAGATGTCAAAGGACAATTTCATGCTAAGGTAGGCACAATAAAGGACAAAAATGGCAAGGACCTAACAGAAGCAGATGAGATTCAGAAGAGGTGGCAAGAATACACAGAGGAACTCTATAAGGCCGATCTCAATGTTCCTGATAACCACAGTGGTACAGTCACTGAGCTCGAACCTGACATCCTGGAGAGTGAAGTCAAGTGGGCTTTAGAAAGCCTCACTAACAACAAAGCTAGTGGAGGTGACAGCATTCCAGCGGAATTACTCCAAATCTTAAAAGATGATGCTGTCCAAGTGCTGCTCTCCATATGCCAGCAAATTTGGAAAACCCAACAGTGGCCACAAGATTGGAAAAGATCAGTCTACATTCCAATCCCAAAGAAGGGCAATGCCAAAGATTGCTCGAATTACCGCACCATTGCACTCATTTCACATGCTAGCAAGGTCATGCTCAAAATCCTACAAGCTCGGCTTCAGCAGTATGTGAATCGAGAACTACCAGATGTACAAGCTGGTTTCCGAAGAGGCAGAGGAACTAGAGATCAAATTGCCAACCTTCGCTGGATCATGGAGAAAGCAAGAGAGTTCCAGAAAAACATCTACCTCTGCTTCATTGATTATGCTAAAGCCTTTGATTGTGTGGATCACAACAAAATGTGGCAAGTTCTTGAAGAGATGGGAGTTCCAGACCACCTGATCTGCCTTCTGAGAAACCTTTATGCGGGTCAGGAAGCAACCGTTAGAACTGGACATGGAACAACCGACTGGTTTCAAATTGGGAAAGGAGTACGACAAGGCTGTATATTGTCACCCTGCTTATTTAACTTATACGCAGAGTACATCATGAGGAAGGCAGGGCTGGAAGACTCACAAGCTGGAATCAAGATTGCTGGGAGAAACATCAACAACCTCAGATATGCAGACGATACCACTCTACTGGCAGAAAGTGAGGAAGACCTAAAGAACCTTTTGATGAGGGTGAAAGAGGAAAGTGCCAAAATCGGTTTGAAGCTCAACATTAAAAAAACTAAGATCATGGCAACCACTCCCATCACTTCCTGGCAAACAGAAGGGGAAGAAATGGAAGCAGTGGCAGACTTTATTTTCCTGGGCTCCAAGATCACCGCAGATGGTGACTGCAGCCATGAAATTAAAAGACGTTTACTTCTTGGGAAGAAAGCTATGGTGAACCTAGATAGCTTAATCAAAAGCCGAGACATCACCCTGCCAACAAAGGTTCGCATAGTCAAAGCGATGGTTTTCCCAGTAGCCATGTATGGCTGTGAGAGCTGGACCATAAGAAAGGCAGAGCGTCGAAGAATCGATGCTTTTGAATTATGGTGTTGGAGAAGACTCTTGAGAGTCCCCTGGACTGCAAAGAGATCCAATCGGTCAATTCTCCAGGAAGTCAAGCCTGATTGCTCCCTGGAAGGACAAATGCTGAAGCTGAAGCTCCAATACTTTGGCCACCTGATGAGAAGAGAGGACTCTTTAGAAAAGACCCTCATGCTGGGAAAGATTGAAGGCAAAAGGAGAAGGGGGCGACAGAGGATGAGATGGTTAGATAGTGTCACCGAAGCAATGAATATGAAATTGGGCGAACTCCGGAAGCTAGTGGAGGACAGGGAGGCCTGGCGTGCTGTGGTCCATGGGGTCGCGAAGAGTCGGACACGACTTAGCGACTGAACAACAACAACAAACAAAAATCAAATAAATAATAATAATAATATAGCCTTTCACACAAAGTGTTGCTTTTATTCTCTCTCTCTCTCTCTCTCTCTCATGCACAGGCACGCAAACACACATCTCTCTTACACACACCTCTCTCTTACACAAACATATGCCATGTAGAAACTAGTTTCTTCCTGATTAGTTTATTTCATCACCTCCATTTATTTATATTGGGCCAATCTAATCCATGCTAATTTAGCTCTGATCTGCTCCAGGGTTCTTATCTCTTTGAGGCCTCTTATTATGAAAAGCATTCTGCTATTGTTTTCCCTTTTCCTGTCTTCCCGATTGACTTTCCAGAGACTTTCCTGCTTATATCTTCCAATGTAATACCAATATTTACAGGGCAGGTGGCTTGTGATTAAATATGGACTACTCTTATAAGCAGTCCATATAATAGATATGGAGACAATATTGGAAGAGCTTTGACTGCCCTTCTCTTAGGTCTATCTGTACATCTATCTATACATCTATTTATATACATCTCTCTCTCTCTCTCTCTCTCTCTCTCTCTCTCTCTCTCTCTCTCTCGCCCCCGCCCTTCTTTTAGGTCTATCTATACATTTTCTTTCATGTCCTTTCATTTCTGGTTTTGATAAAGAGAACTTGGGAGAAAATGTGCCGCTTCAAGCCAAATTCCTGTGCATATGGCTTCTCAGCCCCTAGCTATGCTATATAGGCTGGTATATAGGTTGCAGCTAAACCACAAATGCCAGCAGCAGAAAGTAAGTAGACCCTTTGGTCACACTGTCTTATTCTTGAGCTTAGTAACAGGTTGACATAAAGAGGATTACAGTACAAAACAACAACTCTGGCTTTTTCCCTAGAAAGCCATAACTGAAGGCTTTAGTGTTTGAAAACTGTTACCAGACAAACATGCATTCAGCTTGTCAAACATTAATTTAACAAATTCTTTAATTATTCTAAACATGTTGTTTGCTATTCATTCTGTAATTCCAGCTATGTCCAAGATGTTTGCAGAGTGAAAAGGAAAACCTTTGGGGCACAGAGTTTCTTTTCCTTGGCCAAGAGTGAGTTGCATTTTTTGATCAATCAAATGACTTTTTATGAACTAAATTCTCATATTTGCAAGATGCTGATTTAAAAAATATGCCTGCAATCAAAGTTTAGGTCATTAATGCTTTGCATGTTAAAATAAGTGTGTTCAAAAAAAAATAGTAAAAACATAATACCTAATAATTCAGGAAATTCATAATTCCTAATAATTCATAATGCCTAATAATACCTAAAACATAATAGCTAATAATTCAGTAGCATGTTACATGTGAAATGCTATGCATGGAAACCCTCACTTCTGTCAGATAGAAAGAATATAAATATGTTGAAGTGCAATAAAGAACATTGAGGAGATGCATGTACAGTTCCACAGATTTTTATGCTGCTACTACAGTAGATTTTGTTATTCAAGTAAGTATTTCTGTCTTTAAGTAATAAGGCTCATGTTGTGCCAGTATTAATCATGCCCACATCCTGGAGCCTGTCAATACCAACAGCAAACCCCCTAGATTAGAACATGTCTGCTAAGCATAGTAGACAATGTCTTGAGTATGTGCCACAGGTCTTTTCACCATCACTGAATGATCTCAGTCCAACCCATGCAAACAGTTCTAGATATTTAGAGATACAGTCAATATGTTATATGCAACCTCGCTGTATGCGACCTCGTTTATCTGCAAGGGGCAGAATTGCTACTTTCCTTGTTCCTCTGACCTCATTATCCACTATGCAAAGATCTTCCAAAGGCTGCAGGGACCTTCAGAATGGCACCTGGGACCAGCGCTGACTCCTTTAAAGTGGCTGGCAGAAGCATCCACTGGCACTATTTAAGGGGTCTGCACTGCTTTCAAGTGCCATTCTGAAGATTCTTGCTGCCTCTGAAAGATGTCTGAGCATTCAGAGGTCTTTTGACACTTCCTGCTGCATTCTTCTGGCTTCCTGAGGGTCTTTGCTAGATTTGTCTGATGGCAGATAAGGTACCCTTATCTGCTACTTATACTGAATGTGTTTTTTGAACTTTAAAGATGCAATGAACATAGACAAGAAAAGAAAGTAAAGCTGTTTAGATCAGGCTTCTCCAAATATGTTGTTGTTGTTCAGTCGCTAAGTCGTGTCCGACTCTTCGTGACCCCATGGACCACAGCACGCCAGGCCTCCCTGTCCTCCACTAGCTTCCTGAGTTCGCCCAATTTCATGTTCATCGCTTCGGTGACACTGTCTAACCATCTCATCCTCTGCCGCCCCCTCCTCCTTTTGCCTTCAATCTTTCCCAGCTTGAGGGTCTTTTCTAAAGAGTCCTCTCTTCTCATGAGATGGCCAAAGTATTGGAGCTTCAGCTTCAGGATTTGTCCTTCCAGGGAGCAATCAGGCTTGACTTCCTGGAGGATTGACCGATTGGATCTCCTTGCAGTCCAGGGGACTCTCAAGAGTCTTCTCCAACACCATAATTCAAAAGCATCTATTCTTCGGCGCTCCGCCTTCTCCAAGTATAGTTCCCAGAAAATCCCCCTCGCAATAATGTCTAAATTAATATTACATAAGTGCATTATGTAAAAAATTAAAGCACACAGAGATTGTTTTACAACTCTTACGGTGCAATCCTAACCAACTGTAGGTTAATGCAGCTCTGAGGTAAGGGAACAAACATTCCCTTACCTTGAGGAGGCCTCTATGACTACTATTCCATGGCGCAGTACAGCACATTCTCCATTGGCACAACTAGGGAAGTGCTGGAAAGTTGATTTGGATTGCGCCCTTAAGATAATCCAAAATGTTTGTTATAAAGGAAGAAGTGCTATATACAGTGTAAGTGCTACTCAGAAGTATGTTATATAGGATATGTCAAATATCTCCTACATATTATTCTTGTGATGCTAGTGTGGACTTGGAGAAAGCTTCCCCCCCTTTTTTTAAAGCCAATTCATCCTGATCTAATCCTTTTAGAAATTGAAACAAATTTCACACTCTCAAGTACAGGATTTATTTTAGAAGCTGCAACCAGCTCTTCTGCCATTGCTCTTAGCTATATTATTATACACTGTATTGCGCATGGAAGCAAAGCTTAACACGGTCGTTCTAATGCATTTTGAGCAGTTATATGGACATAACTGGACTTTAGATCCGGTTTGAAAGGCAACCTTTTTGGTCTGCAAATAAATAAATAAATAGAAAACCTGACATTCTTACATAATTGCCCTTGGCTCTACCGTATTTCCATGTTGGAAAAAGCTTCATGCAATGCTTAGCCTAAGAAATCCATATACCTGTGTCCTGTTTGCATTCACTAAAGAATATATTTCCCCCCATCTGTGATCAAAAGAATGTCAATGCATTTTATACTGCTTTCTATTCTTTTGTCCGTAGCATTTTTCCATGCATGCAGTTGGTTTAGATACTGATTTGCAAGAAGACTTTTATCTGCATTCACATTGCAATGTTCATCTGGATCCTACTGAACTGGTTGGTTGCATTTTTTCCTGAGGATAAGATGCATATTCCACCCAAGAGCATTTGTTGTTTGTGACTTCGAGCAACTAGAGCTGTATTGAGTGCCATAGCCACTGGATATTTTATTCTCAAATTTGAAGTCTCTGAATGGCCAAAATTTCACAAAACACCCATCCTATCAGATTTTCCTATACAGGTATGCTGGCAATGGAGCATTTAGGGCACAATTCTAACCTGGAGTTAGGCTGGCACAGTTAGGCCAGCAAAGTTTAGCTGGCACAAGGGCCACCGTAAAGTGCATTTGGACCACTCTTGGAGTCAGGGAGGATGGTGTACGTCTGTGTGCTGGCCTCTCTGACTCTGAGAGTCGTTCAAACATTTTATGGTGTCCCTTTTGCCAGCCAAACTTTGCTGGCCTAACTGTGCCAGCATAATTCTAGGTTAGGATTGGGCCTTTAATATTTTTTCACAGAAGCACGATTTGTTTAGTCCACATATTTATTCCGGATGCTCATTTTTTCCGAGTCTATAAAGTTCTTACAGATCCTACAGAAGATGTTTTCATTCCCGAATAAGAGACATTGTTGTAATGTCCAGTGATGGGCAATTGTAGTTCTTTGAAATGTTCTTCTGGAATCCCACTTAGTTGTTGTGGTTTCTCATGTTAACTGTAAGTCAAGCCAGCTGAGTTCCTAGCATGAGCTTTGCTAGGAACACAGCCCTCCCAGTGCAAGTACAATCACATGTAGATGGAGGGATTGCTCCAGGACCCAGTAAGGGGTCTTTAAGGCCTCGTTCAACTCCCCTTAATGCACTCTTCCCGTGCACACTTTGATGCATTACCTGGAGTAAAAGACCACGTTTTATTTATTTTATTTTGAAGAATTTATACCCTGCCTTTCCCATGCCGAAGCAATGCCTAAGGCAGCTTACATGAGCAGGCTAGTCTAAACCACCATTTTTTCAATGATTTTTTTTTTTTTACAAACCTACGGTATTCTTGTGATCCACCAATCCTCAGGCCCAGATGTGTCCCAGTGTGGTTTCTCCTTTGGCTGCCTGCCATCAAGCCTCAGCAGGCAATCGTAAGTCAGCCTGGACAGGTCCTCAAGGACGTATTCCGTTCTTTGCCGGCTGGCCTTCTCACACACTCCCCTGCAACTCTCACTTGCGGTGAGTAATCAGCTCCACAGAGACTCTGTTCTGCCACCACAGGTACTGCAGCTTGTCACAGCCTGGCATCCATCTCCCATCCCAAAGCAAACTGCAGATTTTCCTGCTTAGCTTCAGGCAGTAGCAGCAGCTCAACCATCAGTCCACACCTCCTGCACATCTGGATATCTGTCCCCCACAATTGCTCCCCTGCCCAGAACTTGGGCCAGAAAGTTTCTTAAGCTTGAAGTCAGTTTGTTAAGCTTGTTGTGAGTTTGTTCTATCTCTGAAATTATAGGCAAATCAATTGTTTCAAAAGAAAAAAAATACTTTGCCTATGATGTGCTTGTCACCCATCCTGTTTTGCAGAAACCTGGAAGTACACCAACTTCATGCCACAGATGTTTTACAGAATCCTTACATAATGTCAAAAGCCATGTAGAATCATTTGCAAAAAAAGAGGCAATAATAATTGGCAAACAGAAAAAAATGCTTTCAGTACCCATAAAAATGGCTGGAAGGCCACAAGTGTGGAATACACTGTCAGATCCCTTTGCTAAAAACATGTGCAGGTTTTAAGACTTCGGGTTGAATGTTGCTTTGAGTTTTGAGGTTTCTTTCAAATACCAGACTCAAAGGGAAACTCAAGGGATGCAAACTCGTATAGATCAAAACTATTTCTATAGACCTCTGAATCTCATACAACTTTTGCCTCAGTGGAGAATATGAAATGAGGAAGCTTCAAGGATGCAGGACACGATAAAGCATCCTGCATAAAAAAAAAGTCCAAAAAAAAAAATGTGTCGGAGATTATCGCTCATCATACTTATTTTTTGCAGGCTACTATTAGGAAAATTTTCAAGAGAAATCTACTTTTAAAGTCCTACTTCCTCTCTCATGTATTCGGGATCAGTCTCAAGAGTGTTCATGTTAGAACTGAAGGGAGATAGAGAAGTGAAAGTGAAATTTTGTGAACTTTTTCTTCCCCCTAGAAACATGTCCCCTTTGTGGCCTTCCCCCCCGCATACTATTTCATGAGGCAGTATTTGTGCAGACAGAAAAGTTGTTGAAGTATGGAAGAACTGCATCTTCATGGCTGCAGCAACCCGCCCAGAACTGCCTGGGTGCTTAGACTGTGGAGGAGAATGGACATTTGGATTTCAGGATGCAATGGTGATACACTAACAGCACAATCCAAGCTGCCCACAGCATTGGTCCAGCGCTGTTGTGAAAGTGCCGGAAGGCAGCAGTGTCAGTCCAGGCATGCCGAAGATGGGTGCAGGTAAGCTGCCCTCATACTGGCTGAGTTCGGCCAGCGCAGGTGCTTTTCTGGGTGGGTGGGGGAGGCAGAAGTGGAACAGGGCAGGGGAGAGAGCCCAGATCTAGCAGTTATGCTGGATCTAAACCCACGCCCCTTGCCATGCAGTCCCGATATGGGCCGACGTGGCCTGCTCGGACTTGCACCTGCTAAACAGCAGGTGCAGATCCGAGCAGCCCCATATCGGTGGCTGGCACTTACTCCCGGGTAAGGGGACTGCAAGGACTGCAAGGAGATCCAATCGGTCAATCCTCCAGGAAGTCAAGCCTGACTGCTCCCTGGAAGGACAAATCCTGAAGCTGAAGCTCCAATACTTTGGCCACCTGATGAGAAGAGAGGACTCTTTAGAAAAGACCCTCATGCTGGGAAAGATCGAAGGCAAAAGGAGAAGGGGGCGGCCGAGGATGAGATGGTTAGACAGTGTCACCGAAGCAACGAACATGAAATTGGGTGAACTCCGGAAGCTAGTGGAGGACAGGGAGGCCTGGCGTGCTGTGGTCCATGGGGTTGCGAAGAGTTGGACACGACTTAGCGACTGAACAACAACAACAAGGGGACAAATGTCCCATTGCCCTGTGGTGGCTCCAGCAGCCTCCCAACCTGTGCTAGATACAGCACAAGCCTGCCTATTCCAGCGCAGGCTAGGATTGTGCCCTAAGGTGCAAACATGGGGTTGTGGCAACTTACAGGAACAAAAAAGGTTGACAACTACTGGACTTGAGCAGCATCAGCAAAGGGGGAAGAAGCAACCCTGGCAATGATGAGAGGCTGATGATGAGTGTCTCTGGAAGGTACCTGAGGGCTGGTTCAAGCCCAGGGAAGTAGCAAAGAGACAGATGGAGGAGGAGGAGGAGTGAAGCAACCCCTTTCCCACTGCTGAACTCTGAGGCCTTGTTGTTGGGCCAGCAATGTCCAATGAATTGAGGAATTGAGGGGTAGTCAGCACAGAGGAGGAAGCATCAGATGTTGGAGGTGTGGCTGAGCCCTTGCTACCTCCCAGCACAATAGACTTCAAGGTAAGATTGAGCTTCCTAAGGTTCATAGAGAGTGAAGAGGGTCCCCCGGAACCTAACCCCGTTTTTCCCATAGACTCAAACATTCAGTATCTGCTAATTTGGTGTCCACTAGGTTTTCCTGGAACCTAACCCCAAGAGATATTGAGAACTGTCTGTAGCTTCAAATATTAATTCCTCAATTTTGAATCTGAGAAATGCAATGGATTTCAAAAGCAGCCATCACTCATTTCATCCCTAACTCTTCCGATGACATTTTGTCCGGATGCAACTACTTCTTGGCTGCAAGAAAAATGGGGTTTCTTCTTTCTTATTCTTCTCTTAATGAGCCCTGTTGTTTTATCAAGGAAGACGATCAGCATGTCTCATAGTTCAATAACAACCTCATTGCTTTAGAACAATACCGGAGAGCTGTGCCTCAGTTATCATTACAGTGTGTGTTATCATTACAATGACCGTGCCTTCAGCATTTTAGTGGTATTGCTCTGCACAAACTACTTCAAATTGCGGGGGGGGGGAGTACTTCTCTGTGCTAAGACTTAGCACAGTTTTTCCACTCGGTCAGCTAATAGTATTATAATCAGGTATTGGATATTTGCTTTCTTTGGAACCAAGTGTGGTAAGGAGATAGATTTCAAACACATACTAAAATGCTTCATGTGCAAGCATACAAAGAGAAGCGAAGTAACTGAGAGCCTCCTTTTTTTCTCTTTTGGAAATGTGCTCTTGTTTTTAAAAGGTTGATATAATTTCGTTCTTACAGTGTTCTTTTGCCAGGAACATCTGAGGCACAGCTGAGGCAAATTAACAATGCAACTCCAAAGCTTTATTTTCAAAGATCAATTAGAGATGTATTTTCACTTCTAATAGGGTCCTCCTCGTGCCATTTTCATGTGAGCCTCCTCTTTCATTTCAATAAAAGGACAACAGAAGACACCAGCTTAAGAAGGAGCCTTTAACAGCCTCTTGAGGAAGTTCTGATGGAATGGCACAGATTTGGTTACAATTAGCAACCCAGACAATTTGTCCTTGTTATCTCTCCTTCATTTGCCCATATAATGTAAAGAACTTCTGGGGGGGGGGGGAGAGAACAAGCCCACTCCATTCATTCGATTTTACATTCAACAAAGCAATGTCATTCTTTGATAAACCAGTCTTATTGGGCTGTTGAATGCAGCAAGTTCTGTTGTTGTGAACTGGTTGTCAATAGAGTGTACAGCACTCTGTCAGTGGCCATTTTGGCACGAGGCAGCAACGGGTGAGCGGCAGCTCGCCTGTTGCGTCCCGGTCCGTTTCGCCGTCCGTTGCGTCCCGGTCCGTTTCGCGGGGTCGGGGAAGACAGCGAAACGGAGCGGTAAACTACGGGCGAGCTGCCGCTCACCCGTTCCTCCTGCCCAGCGTACCGGCTGAATGCCGCCGCTGAGCTCAGGTTATGAGGTTTGTGAACTTTTGTTTTAACAGATGTCCCCTTACAAATGTCCCCTTACTCCAATGAGTTCACCCTGACATCACCCCTTTCAGAGTGAAATCCTGCTTAGCTCCTAAGATTGCCAGCCAGAAACCAAAATAGACTGCAGACAGGTTAGGAAAAAAAGAGGATGTTTATAACTAAGCTTACCAGATACAGAGTGCCTATACCTTTAACCGTTGTATAGAAGAGAGAATTTGGACAGGTGAGGCTTTTGAAACCCTTCCATGATGAGCTGCACCTGCCCAAATTCCCTGTGCTATACAATGGTTAAGGGTACAGGCACTCTGTCCCAGTTTGTACCTGGTAACTCTATAACAGAGGGCAGCAATGGCCGGAAAGAATAGGCCTGTCTCTCCTGTTTGTGGGCTTCCCAGTGGCAGCTGGTGGGCCACTGTGGTAAACAGGATGCTAGATTGTTGGGACCTTTGGCCCAAAGCAACAGGACAATAGCAATGAAGAACAGATAGCCAGCCATCCTCTAATACTGTTTCTCTGCATTTCAATGCAAGGACAAATGCCAAGCCACATTAAAGTCCCACACGGAACCTTAATCATGCTCAGCGTTCTGTTGTGCATGGATCTATTTAGAAGGACTCTTTTCATCCCCATTATTTAAATTTAAATCATTTAACTTATTTTAAATTTAATTTACGCTTCAATTGTTTCACTGGAAATGATATACATTCAAATTATTAGCTTGGATCATTTAAAATGATTACATGGACTATTACAAGGAGGATTTCCAGAGCTTGGGGTATAAAACGAAAGGCATGCAGTGGCTAATATTACAGCCTCCCAGCTTTAATCAGTTTTGGTAGCTTAACCACTGAAGGCCAGGAACTGAAGGTGTTGCAACTTGTACTGTGCATTGACAGAGCTTTGAGCCTCTATTACTTTAAAGCTTTCACAGCTTGGGCCCACCGATGAGCCCTTACTCATCGTAGCTTTTTGTTTATTAACTTGTAAGTTATCTTCTGCTTCCTTTACAGAGAAACTACATTTTTGCATTATGATCATTTGTAAATCTGTTATAATGTAATTCATTAACTCAGAGCGCAATCCTAACCTGGAGTTAGGCCGGCACAGTTAAGCCAGCAAAGTTTGGCTGGCACAAGGGCCACCATAAAGCACGTTTGGACCACTCTCAGAGTCAGGGAGGATGGCACACATCTATAGACTGGTCCAAACATACTTCACAGTGTCCCTTGTACCTTTGCTGGCCTAACTGTGCTGGTCTAACTCCAGGTTAGATGTGAGAGCTGGACCATAAGAAAGGCAGAGCGCCGAAGAATAGATGCTTTTGAATTATGGTGTTGGAGAAGACTCTTGAGAGTCCCCTGGACTGCAAGGAGATCCAATTGGTCAATCCTCCAGGAAGTCAAGCCTGATTGCTCCCTGGAAGGACAAATCCTGAAGCTGAAGCTCCAATACTTTGGCCACCTCATGAGAAAAGAGGACTCTTTAGAAAAGACCCTCATGCTGGGAAAAATTGAAGGCCAAAGGGGAACGGGGCAGCAGAGGATGAGATGTTTAGATAGTGTCACAGAAGCAGTGAACATTAAATTGGGTGAACTCCAGAAGCTAGTGGAGGACAGGGAGGCCTGGCGTGCTGTGGTCCATGGGGTTGCAAAGAGTCGGACACAACTTAGTGACTGAACAACAACAAACTCCAGGTTAGGAATGCATTGTCAGAGACTGTGCCCCAGTAGCGTAACTACAGGGGGGGGATGGTGTAAGCATTGCAGGCGCCACAACAGACTGTGTAAGTGGTGTTGCCATAGCCACCCAGAATGGCGCTGGCATTTGCACCCAGAATTTGCACCTATGGAGCAAATTGAGGTGGACCGAGAATGGCCACAAGGAAGAGGACAACAACATTTCAGTGCTGACAACAGCCCCTTTCCTTAGCTTTTGAAGCACCTGGGATGGAGTCAGTCAGCTGCAATGACCTGACCTGATATCGATATCAGGGTCACTAGATATACAGGGTGTCCACAAAGTCTCTTTACAATGTCAAGAAATCACAAAAAATGCAAATGATGAGATAACGTTAGTGATATCACGCCTCTAGATTTCTTTCTGTGGGGCTACGTTAAAGACATCGTGTACAGAACCTGAAGCAAAGGATCAGTGATGCCGTTGCCACCATTGATGAGACTATGCTACAGCGAACATGGCAGGAAATCAATTATCGCCTTGATGTGCTGTGTACAACCAATGGTGCACATATAGAGGTTTATTAATTGATGCAAAATAAACTTCAATGTATACTCCTAATATTGTATACTTTCCATACATGTGTCTCTTCATTTGTTTTTGTAATACAAGTTTGAAATTGTAAAGAGACTTTGTGGACACCCTGTATTGAATTGGTCAGCCGTCCTACAAATAAAATTTTGAGACAAAATGGTTCACTTGTTTTCACAGGATGTCAAAAGCAGCTGCCTTCTTATGAAAGATTCAGTCCCCAACTAGAGCGTTCCAGTTCAAACAGACTAGTATTGCTCATTGCTGAAGTTTTCCTAATCCTGATATCTGAAGAGCTTGTGAATGGAGTCATGGGTGATTTAGCCTCAGACCTTTATATCTAAAGTTACTTTTCATTTCAGTGCTGCAGGCATAGAATCCTGGCTGGTCTGGCTGATGCCTTATCTGTCCAGATGCCCCTAGCAGTAAGAGACGCATGTTCTCACTGGCTGTGCACTGTCCTGGCTCTTCCCCTCATGTCTGATGGAATGCAGGATGTTTCTTTGAATTGTCTGTGGAGGGCACTGGTGTAACTAATGAAAGTGTAGTGTGGTGCAGAGGGCAAAATGATGCCCCAGAAGTGACATCACAACAGGAAGTGACATCACAGTTGTATTTTTATTTTTGGGGTTTTGTTTTTTTTTTTGGCCATAACCATTTTTGCTGGTGGTCCCACATTGCCAGTGGCACAGAACAGCAGTGGCACACTTTTTACGAAGCTGTAACAGCACCTACTGCAGCAGACCAGGAGTTCCACCACAATAAGTGCCAAATAGAATTGGGCTGTTAGTCTTGCTGAGGAGTCAGGTTTTGCACCACCCCTCAGCATGGACTACCCTCTTGCCTCAGCCTTCACACAACTCTTGAACACATAAAGTTTTACACTGCTTTAACTGGCAGCAGTTCTTCAGGGTTTTAGGTGTCTTCTCAGAGGGGTGTCTTCTCGCAAAACTAAGTTCTTTACGGTTCCCGACTGAGTTGTGTAAGCGGCCCCTCCCACTCCCTGCTGGAGCCAGTCAGGCTCCACATTGTATTCATCACCCCCAACTGGCTCTGGCAGCAAGGGGGAGGGGGGCACTTACACAACTCGGTCAGGAGCCATAAAAAATTTACGGTTTTGAATTCCTCAGGCTATGCCACTACAAGTGCAATCCTACACTATGCCGGCCTACTAAGCAGGACAGTATCCTAAGGCCCATTCGGAGGCAGCAGCAGCAATGTGCAGGACAAGGGGCGGATTTCCCCTTGCACCCATGTAAGCCCCAGTCATCCCTATGGGCCTGCTCAGATCTGCACCAGCAAAATAGCAGGCGCAGAGGAACGTGGACGGAAGCGGCCCAAATCAGGGCTGCCATGGCCGGGAACCGGCGTTAGGATTTGGTACTACGGCTGTCCTGCGTCACAACCGCCATCTCCGCCCACTGCGCTGCCTAGTTACACCCTGGAATGCCTCTGGAGCACCCTCGTGGAGGCCCTGCGCTGACAAAGCGACGTCAGTGCTTGACTGGCACATGGCCAGCGCCAGTAGTGGGATCTGCAAATGAAGAAGTGGAACGCTGGGCGGGACTTAGGTGGGACTACTGTTTGATTACCGTTTGATCCCCCCCCCCCCCGGGCGAGCAGGCGCCCCCTCCGAGGCCAGGGCAGCCCACGCGGCGGGCGGGGGGGCGTCAGAATGGAGCGGACGGGCAGCCAATCACGCGTAAGTCCCGCCCAGCGTTCCACTTCTTCATTTGCAGATCCCACTACTGGCCAGCGCCCAAGCACCGGCACTGCTGCTCGTGCCAGCCCAGCACCACAGCGCTGACATGGACACGCTTTACGGCACATTTGCGACAGCGTTCGGCCAGCACAAGGGCACAGCGCAGCGCAAGGAGGGGTATAGGATTGCGCTGTACATCTTCTCAGTTTTTCTTTTGACGCTGGGCACTAAACCCAGGACTCTCTGCATGCTCTTCCTCTTCTGTCTTCCACCTGTTTTTTCTCAGAGGCCAAACTTGGCCCTACAGTCAACGGTATTTATTTATATACTGCTTTTCAGCACAAAGTTCACAAAGCAGTTTACAGGCAAACAAATCCTTCTTAGACAGCAACTGGAAGTTGTTGCAACTGACATTAAGGGTTCATTGACAAGTGGAAATACATACAGCAATACATTATAGCAATACAGTATGAAATACAGTGGAAATACAGTAGCAGTATATTAAGTCCACAGTGTTTCAACCCAAAGTAGGAAAAGATGTTTTCCCCTCATGAGATTTGTCGTATAACACAACAAATATGTTTTGCATGATCCCCCCGGTTTCATGTAACTACAGTTACATCTAATTGGTCCAGCAGGGTAGTGCTTTCCCTAAAGTTGTACAGTAGCGACATTTTTAAAGCATTCATCAGTAGTGGCATAGTTTCTTGTTTAACTAGTAGTAGCAATGATGCTTTGCAGATGTTAATACGGAGCAAGAGTGAATGAATAAAAGAACTATTCTGACAAAATCATACGAGAGGGTTGCAGAAAGCATGGTTTAAAAAAGATATCGAAGGCAACTATCCTACTTTAGTACCTTGTAAGGGTACTTTTTTTTTAAAAAAAAATTACTAATACTGAGCAAATGAAAAATTCATATATATCTTTTCTCTATTTGACCTTGAAGAGGGTAGGGGGGAACCAGGCATAAACCTTCCTTGTGTAGATACCCATGACATGAGGTGTGAAGGTGGCAGGTGAGGCAGGAGCAGTGATATCATAGAGGAGGAACGCGCCAGAACGGCCGTTCCTGAACCTAATCTGGGCTAGCTCCGCCCACCCGTCCCCATTCGTCGCCGGCTCCATGATGGACGCGGTGCTGCGAGGCGCTCTTGGCCTCGGGTGGGGGGGCTGTTCGCCGGGGGGACAGGTGGGGGGCAGGCCAGGGGCCTGAGCGAGCGGCGGAGGGGCGCATCCACCGAGGGCAGTCTGCGCGGCAGGCGGGAAGGCAGCGGAGCCAAAGGGATGGGCTGCCAATCAAACGTGAGTCCCGGTCATGGTTCCTGTTCTTCGATCGTTTAGATTCCACCACTGGGCAGGACTGCCCCACCAGACGTCTTCCAAAAGCGCTGCCACTGCTGCCAAAGTGGTGAGTGTGTAAACACCCACAACCCATGCATTCCAGCCACGGTTCCGAGTGTGTGGGTTGTGAGTCTTTGCACCCTCACAGCTTCAGTGGCAGTAGTGGCGCTTTTTGGAGGATTCCGCCATGTTCAAAAGGTGGGGTGGCCCAAATCCGTGGGTTTGAATACGTGCAGATTTTGGTATTTGCCGGGATTTCAGGAACGGAACCCCCACAAATAATGAGGACCCCCTTTATTTCTATGGAAATCCCAGGGGCCCAAGTGGATTTTGAAAGAATTAATCAGGGCTTCAATCTTATTCACATGACCTGGGAGCGAGTTCTGTTGCACTCTCAACCCAATCCTGAAGTTCACTTTAGTCAGTGCAGGCCTCCCTGTGCCAGTTTAGAGTGTTGCAACCACCTCCCATTATAAATCCTGGGTAAGTGCAGCAACAATCCAAAAGTGGACTCATGCAGGGATTTCCATAAAAATATAATTAAATGGAATGATAGAATTTAGTTATAATGGCCATGTGGTCCTGCCCTGTAATTCCCTGCCCAACCAAAGCTGCACATGATGATGATGATGATGATAAGCAGGCAATATATGCCTGTTCTTTAAAATTACAATATCTTTAAAACTCCCAACTATATTTGGTAAGAAGCAAATACAGAAATGGTTTTAGGCCCAGTGTTCAAAACTAAGGATTGTTACTCAGAACAGCGCAACAAACCTGACTATCATAGTTCTCCCATTTGAGTCAAATCCCTTCAGGATAGTGGTTCTCAACTGGGGGTCAGGACCCCAATTAGTGGCGAAAATTGGTGGCAAACCGATTTTCAGGGGGCCGCAAAGAGCTTGGAGCAGCCATCTCAAAAAGCTGGTCACCACCATCTTGGAAGGTTATTTTGGCTAGGAAAGAGACTTGTGCATTCCTAAATGATTCTCAGCATGTGGGGAAGAATGGCTAAAAGGATTTTTTTTTCCCCAGCGGGTAATTAATCTGTGGAACACCTTGCCACAGGAGATAGTGATGGCATCTGGACTAGGTGCTTTAAAGGGGGATTGGACAGTTTTGTGGAGGGAAGGTTCTTCCTAGGCTACAGGCCATGGTGGGTGGTGCCACCTCCTTATGTTAGAAGTAGTCTACCCCGGAATGGCAGGTGCAGGGGAGTGGCAACAGGATGCAGACGTTTTGTTGTCTTGTGTGCTCCCTGAGGCATCTGGTGGGCCAGTGTGAGATACAGGAGTAGATATGCATAGAATTGTGCTTCCAGAGAAGTAACATGTTCTCTAGCTTGAGTGACTATCAGCCCAATCCTAACTAGGGCTGTGCTGCCCATTATGACATTGGAATAGTATTCCAATGTTATGACATTGGAATACTATTCCAGTGTTGTAAAATGGATTTCGGCAGTGCGCACAGCATGTTGCCAGCATGTTGTAGTGTTGCCACAAACCTCAGCAATGTTGGAGGCCTGCTCCCAGTACTGACTACCTCAGGTGGGCCAGGTACGCTGGCGACAGGGATGGACTGGGCAGAATGGGATGCTCACATCCCATTCTGCCCAGTCCATCCCTGTCGCCAGCGTACCTGGCCCACCTGAGGTCCGGAAATGGGAGTGTCCGGGCATGAAGGGGAGCAGGCGGGATACGGGAGGGAGAGGCTAGTTACTAAGGGTGTTCATGTTGCAGGTGGCCTTTCCCCATTCCCTCTTTCTTACTCTCCATGGACTTGTGCCAGCAAAAATACCTTGTGCTGGTCCTTGGAAATCCATTGGGGTAGCGGAGGCTTACCCTAAGCAAAGGGAACAAAAGTTCCCTTACCTAGAGGAGACCTCTAGATTGCTTCCCCCATCAGCACTGGATGCCGCATGCTCTGGATTCCCCTGCTAACTGGGTTCCCCTGCTAACTGGGCAAGAGGCACTTTTTCAAGTGGTGTTCCTCTTATATTTAGCAGGGGGAGAGTAACAGTCCCTCTTCACCCCAGCACAGTGTCTTTTCTAGTGGCTGCTGTTGTTTGCATTTTTTTTAGATTATGAGCCCTTTTGGGACAGGGAGCCATTTAACTTTTTTTTTTTTTTTGCCTGTAAACCGCTTTGTGAACTTTTTGTTGAAAAGCGGTATATAAATACTGTTTGCTTGCTTGCTTGCTCTGCTGGCACAGCTGGATCAATGGGGGAATGGGAGTTAAGATTGTTCTGTCAGTCTTATATCCTGCTTTGGATATTCCAATCTGCCGAGAGGCTTCTCTCGAACCTGCATCCAAAGCAGCAATTTCCCAAGACCCAAGCCAAAATGAAATAGCAATTGAACTTCTAGGAAAACAATACTGAATGTATTATATACTTGGGAAGAAGCTAGAAATATTTATTACATTCCACTTAAGCTTAATAATTCATTATTCTTGAGTTTTTATCCAGAATGATCTCTAGAATGAAGAGCATCATCTTCTCCTCTTATGTTTTTTTTTAATCTATGTAACATTTGTTAATATTACGGAATTAGGCAACTGATAATGTTCCAGCTTTCATACATGGAAGATGTCGAGTTCAACTGAGAGGGCTTCCAGATCCCGCCCAGTTCAAAGACATTTATTTGTTTTAGAGCGGAAATGTGTTCCTTGTTCTTAAGGAATGTTTGGAAAAATTTGCAGCTGGTCTGTTTTTGATGCCATCATAAATATTCATGATAATACTTTCAGTGCTCTGCAAATATAAGGTGACCTTAGACAACAATACAGGCATGGGTGGCAGCACAGATCAGCTGTTGCTTTTCTCTTTTTGTTTTGTGGTCTCTGGAGGCATAACTGAGTTTGAGCTCAATCTGTACTGCCCATGGAAGGTTCAACAAAAGAATATTTGAATATGCTGTGCGTGCAACTGGTGCTCGTTCACACATGCATGTGCATCTCTCAGGATGCAAACCTAAGCAGCGCCAGATTGGCAAGGCCAACGGGTCAGCGCCATATCCTACGCTGCTTAGGAGAGGCTGGAGCCTCCCCAACGGGAAGGGAGTATGCGCTGTACAGGCTCCTTGGATCTGCGCCTGCTAAACAGCAGGTGCAGATCCGAGGAGACTGCGCGGCCCAATTCAGAGGCCATGCGGCCTCCCAGATGGGCTTAGGATGCGGCCATATGGCCACTTCTCAAGCCCACCCACGTCCCGCCCTCGTCCTGCCCACAGTCTCCCTCCCACCGCCAATCCCATTGCTGCCTCCGCGCCGAGCCTCCCACGCCCCTGCTGGCTTTAGCTGACACAAGACAGGCTCAGCACAGGCTCCGCCCCTGAAGTAGCATCGACACAAGGGGCGCGATAGGATTGCGCTGCCTATCTGTCTATGCTTGATTACTGCCCATGTGGACTCTTTATTAGTGCCGCACCAGTGATGGGATTGACCCGGTACACACCACTATGATCGTTCCGGTTCCTAAAATGTGGGCTGGCTCTGCCCACTCATCGCTGACGTCGGCTGCCTCCTAGAAATGCGTTCCCTTTCAGACTTCCCTCCCCCCTTTGCAGGATCGTCCCAGCCTCTCCGTTAAAAGTGCTCCTAGAAATGTGTAAGTCAGAAGAAAATGCTGTGGAAAGTTGTTTTTATCCTCCCCCCTCCTCCTCTTCCATAAGCATGTGCAGGATCATAGCCCCGCACAGCTGTAGCAACCCTCAGCACCTGTTTCTCAAAGAACTCCTTGCAAAGCTGAGGTCTGCTAACTCTCTTCACCAATGCGGGGTGGTGGTGGTGGTGGAAACACAGCAATTTTTTTTAAGTGAGAGGTAGGTGCATTTGTGTGTGTGTTTGGGACAGGGTCTGGGTGAGAAAAGTACATCCCCTTCTAAAGTTTACCCCTCCCTTTTAATTGTGGGCAATCAAACACCCAGAACCTCCGATGCAAGGCTGAGGTTTCTTCCGTCATCAATGCAAAGGGGTCGGGAGAAGAAACCGTGATTTTTTTTAAGTTTGTGCATTTGTGGGTGGGTGCGGGACTGCAACTGTGAGAGAGTCCATCCCCTCTTTGTTTTCCCCTATTTATTGTATGCAATCAAACTCTCAGCACCTGATTTCTCCAGGAATTCCTTTGCCAAGCTGAGGCTTGCTACTCCAGCTTCTCAAGATCTCTCCTTGCCCCTGCAGTGGGAGGGGGGAAAGTGAGTGAAGAGAGTGGGCAAGGTTTGTACACTGGTGTGTTTTGAACTGCATCTGTTTTGAAAGAGTTGAGTCCATCCCTTTTTATTTTCCCTTCCTCCTTCCTATTTATTATATGCCAGTGTTATATCACAGTTTATTATATGCCAGTATAACTGTGGGTTCCAACCTGATGTCTGTTGGAAAGCTGGAAGCACCCATCTTGGAAGCTACAGACCTTACTGTTGCTATATTTCTTTTGTTAATATTAACAGAGTATTAGTGAAATCCTCACAGAATTTTCAAGAGAGGGTTTTTTAGTTCTTTGTTCAGTGCTTTTACATTTTTGTCCTAACCTTGCTTTCTGTGCCATCTTAAGATCTGAATGTATGTGAGTGTAAACCACGTTGTGCTTATGAACAGAATTATAGATTGTCTCATTCCAATCACTTATATGGGACCTTTGTAGCACACTGATTCTTCCTGTGCAAATCAGTTTTGCGCTCTGCCCAACCAAAGACTTTTTCAAAATCAATTCCCCCCTCTTCTGATTTTAATGTATTATTTTTGTGGCAACACTAGGCAAGCAAAGGCTAGGCTCAGAGGAGGTTTACTAATGTGCATTCTTGTTTCCAATTTCTCACCAAAAAGCCAGGGAAGTTTTTTCTAAAGTAAGTAGTAAGGCTGCCATCTTATGCACCTGTTCCTAGGAATAAGCCTTTTTGAACACAATGAGATTTACTTCTGAGAAGACATGAATAGGATTACCTCCAAGTCTCTTATTAATACTTGTGTTTTCTGATGATCAGATTGCAGGTTAATATTAAATGTTTTAATGTGAATTCTTTCTCCTTATCTGCATCATAACATAAGCAACCAGCCCCTAAAACACTTACACAGCCTGCTCTGTCTGTGTTGGCTTCCCCAGGCAGCCATGGACAATCAACTGTTCAATGCCTTGTTTGGATTCCCCCCCCTCAAAGTATTGTGCTGCATTATACATTTATTGTGGGGCTTGTAAGCCACCTTGGGCTTTTGCTTTTGAAAAATTTTTCAACTAAAATGACGGCACTTCCTGCTTGATGACGTCACTTCCGGCTGTGACGTCACTTCCACTTCCCAACACAAGTGCCAATGAAAAGTGAGTCCCGGTCATAGTACCTGTTGCTAAATTATTTAGATCCCACTACTGTGCAGCACCACAGGATGGCTTGCACATGTTAATGACTGATCACTGATATAAAACCACGCATAGAACTTCCAAAGCAGTTCACATCTCCTAAGGCACAATGCTTTACAATGGAGTCCATTTACACATTCAGTTGCTAATCAAAGTGCCGGAAGGAACACCCTGTAGTGACGGAAACAGTCCCCAAGCCAACTCATTCCAGCAGGTGAATTCCCAGTAGGACTTCGGGAACCACTGCTTTAGTGATCAACATCCTGAGCTTACTGACTATAAACTTTGTTTTTTATACAAGGCCATTTGCCTCATAACTTCGTATGCATCTACCAGTGCAATTACCATTCAAGAGCATACAAGCATTTCTGCCAAAATGTAGAGCACCATACTGTTGCCATGTAACGTTTTCAAAATTAGGATAATTTCTAAGTGTAGGCAATACCACATCGTGCAACATTTCCAGAGAATGCACTGCATTTACTGTTAAAGAAATAAGAACCAACAATAGCATCGAACCAAACGTTAGCCCAGACCTGATACATACGTGATACGTTCAATTCATGTTGTAATATTGGTGAGGGTTTTCATCACTCTAAGGAACACTCTATTTCAGTGGTATTCAGATGTTTTAAACCGGGACCCACTTTTTAGAATGACACTTATGTCAGGACCCACCAGAAGTGATGTCATTAACTTAGAAGTGATGTTGTGGCAGGAAGTAACCATCAAGCAGGAAGTGCTGTCATTGTAACGTCATAAAATGGCACTCCTGAAATGCAAATTGGCATTTTTGGACTGCAGCAATTGTACAACCATAAAACATCCCTGACAGAAGGCAAGATGAGGACAAAATATTATGTAAAAGTGCTGAACTAAAAACAAAAAACCCTCACTTGAAAATTCAAACTGTTAAGACTCACAAAATATAGCAAGAGTAAGGTCTGCAGCTTCCAAGATGGCTGCTGCCAGCTTTCCACAGCCCACCTGCCATCAGATCACGACCCACCAAGTGGGTCCTGAACTACAGTTTGAATAACACTGCTATATTTAGTGGCAGTTGATTCATCTCTTAATTTTGAATGAGCTTCATTTGTCCATAAAACGTTATTCATAAAATCTGGATTATTTTAACTGGTGATCATAAAGCACTCATAGAATTCAACTCTCTAATCAAGATTATCTTCATTCAGTTGATGTAGTAACATTGGCTTCTATGTACTCATACACAGAGACACACATACAGTCCACATGGGAGCAGACAGCCTCAATCTACTGTCGTTTCACCACCACACTGAAGCATTCTGTGCATGTGTGTAGATACAGTATTGATGTAATCCGTTAATGCCCACGAAATGTGTAGCAATTAGTGCAACTGTACCTAATATAGATGAAAAGACAGGCTTGCAAAATAAATCTCTTTGCTGTCTGCATGCGTGTGACTCGGGAGTCTGATTAGGTTTGCAAAGATTTGAACTTGAGTAATAGCTCCATTAGAGCTCTTTACCAAGAGTCAATTCCTGTGGTCTTACTGGGCCCAGCTGCTGCTGACTCACAGAGGAAATGGCAGAGATTAGGGTGAGCAGGAAAAAAACCCACCCTCCAGAACAACAGAGAAATAAAGCAAATCAACCAAGCATTACCTTTTTGTGCAAAGCAGAACAATGACTTAACTAGTAAGGTTTCAAATGATCCATCTTATTCCCCTCATTTGTGCTGTTCCTGTTGGAAAGACCACCAGGAAACATGTGAACCACTGTGGAATACACACTGTAATCCATGGCACATCTCAATTAATATTCCCTCCTGACTGCCGCTAGAACAATACATAGCATCAAGCAGTTTAATCTCCGGCAATAATGCCTTTTGTATGGTTGAGAGGGTTTTCCCTTCAATTAGGTTTTTAAGCAAGGATTTTCAAAATTAGTTAGGTATTCTATGTTTTGTGAAGTGGGGGGCTCCAGGTTTCATAAGCACTAGCATATGGCTAGGTAAAATGTATGGAGACATGCTGGTTGTCATTAACCAACTTGCTACCAGGAAATTCTTCCTTGTCAATGTTAGCATTGGGCTCTCTTTAGAATTATGTTAATCCTTCCACATGCTTACTTAGGAGATAACAAGCCCCAAAGTGTACAGTATTTAAACCGCTGCTTTCAGTGTGATTTAATGCTGCACATGTAAATTATGGATTGCACAATAGGGTTAATGAAATTGAAACAGGTGGCCTTCGACAGGAAGGCTTACCAGCCCAATGTTGGGCTCTCCATTTCACTATTAGCATACAGTAATGGTTTTGGAGTGGCCTGAAAAATCAATTCATCTGTTCGGAGGTTTCCAGTAGATTCGGCTACAAAAGTGCAAATCCCACCAGACACTTCTCCTGTCCCCACGACATTGAAGTGAGCGAGGGCTGCACAAGAGCGCAATTGCTCTCCAAAGTGATCATAATACTTAGCATTTGGATAGCACTTTGTTGACAGTGTTCACAGTGCTTTTCATGCATTAGCTGATGGTGTTCCTGACAACACCCTCTAAGATATTATCCCCATACGGCAGTTGGGGGGGGGGAGAGAACGGACGGGACAGCTGAGCCTGAGAGTGGCTTGTCTATGGCCACCTAGTGAGCTTATGGCAGAGGTCACAGAGATTCAAACCAGAGACTTCCTGTTTTGTAGCTCAATCTTTTAAGTACTACAGTTCCTCACCTCTCTGAAGCATACTGCTCTTTACTTGTCTAATCTCTAGTCTAGTCTGTTCCTTGGTTTTAATATGCTTTTGCTTTCAGGCAAGTGCCCCAGAGCTTCTAGCAAGGAGACACAAATCACGTGATTGGAAACTGGGAGGAAGGCGTGTCTGTTACTAAGCTTTACACTTGGGAATGTACAGTGCAGTCATCCTGTCTCCATTACTGATTCCTATCACCTAAGTGCCATTCTGAACAAGAGTACAGCTCCCATTCACTTTAATGGGTCTTTCTCAGGAAGCATGTGAGTGAGTTGTAATCTCTGTGGAATTGTACCCAACTGCTGGTAACAAGTTGAATTAGGGTGCAATCCAGAGATGCGCTTGGGCTGACGCAAACAGCTTGCGTTGGCCCTGCGCTGTCACGAATGTGCTGTAAAACACATCTGCATCATCACAACTGGTGCAGGGCCAATGCAGGCAGCAGAGTCGGCCCTGATGCTCCAAAGATGGCTGCGGGTAAGCCGCCTGTGCGCTGCAAGAAGGTTAGATTCACTGGAGCCGGCATCCCTTAAGAATTAATAGGAGCGAAGTGAAGCCAGGGGGCGGGTTTAGCAGCCATGTTAGTATACTCAAAACATTCCTCATTCCAAGCATTTCAGATTGCTTTGCTCGTACTGTTTAGGACTGAATAATTTATTCCTTAAATAAAAACTTATGAAAATAAAAACGTGATCATGTAGAAACATTATTGGTAACCTTATTATGATTTAATATGCAATTACAAGGTTAAATTCCTCATAATTATATTACTGAACATACCTGACGAAATGCTACTTGCTGTCTATTTAAACTCGGATTGCACTGTTTTGACAGACTTATTTTTTGAAATCTACATAAGCAAAAATAAAACGGTCATGCCCCATAAAAAATTTTTATGTTAATGTTCAGAATTTCATAAGTATTACAGTAGGAAAATTACATTAAAATCTCTTCATAACACAAGTAGTTGTCAATATGAGAGTAATTCTTTTTTACTTCTAGACTATTAAGAGCTTTTTTTTAAACTTCTACACTCACCCCCCCCCAAAAAAACAAATTCTGTTAATGTTCAGAATTTTGAAAATATTACAGTAGAAAATGGAAGGTGGGAAAAAAGTGTAAACGGGAAGGGGGAAAAAAGGAGGGGGGAATATATATTATTTACCTTCTAGACCATTAACAGTGGGTGTCAGAAAATGGTGAATAAGATTGCTAGGAACAACAAGAAATTACACAGCTTCAAAAATAATGCACTCACTGTTTCAGTGAATTGTAGTTTTATTGAACCGATGTAATGTGAATACATGAATCTTTCCGTGGAAATTAAATCCCATTTTTCATACAGCGATTCGCACACCCGTATGCAGAACACGCAGGCATGATTAAAGACGTTGAGATTAACTTTTACACACGTGCAGGGAGATTTTTATTTGTGAATTCGCGGCAATCCTCCTTGGCGGGAAAGATCTGAGTCAGCCATATTTGTATACCCATGGCTTCAAGAAAATGACGTCATGCTGGCTCCAGTGAATCTAACCTCCTTGGTGCGCTGGCTGAATTCGCCCAGCGCATGGGCTTCTCTGGGCGGGGACAAGGTGGGAGGGAACAGGGCGGAACAGGGCAGGAGGAGGGCATTCCTGTGGGTAGGAGGGAGGAGCCCAGATCCAGCAGGTATGCTGAATCCAACCCCCCTCCATCTCTGGTCTGTGTGGCCCGACTCAGGCCACTGCAGCCCGTTCGGACTTGCATCTGCTAAATAACGGGCACAGGTCCAAGCAACTCCATAGGGTGGCTGGTGGTTACCCCAAGGTAAGAGGACAAATGTCTCCTTGCCTCGTGGAGGCTCCAGCGGCCTCCCAACCTGCACTGGATACATCGTGGGCCAGCGTGCCTGCCTCTTCCAGCGTAGGTTAGGATTCGCTGTCAAATTCTTAAAGAGCCCAGTCCTATCCAACGTTCCAACACTGATGTAGCAATGGCAGGGCATGCACTGCATTCTGCAGTGGGAGGGCAGTCACAGGTGCCTCCTCAAGGTAGAGGAATATTTTTTCGTTGTTTGGAACTGCATGGTGCCAGCATTGGTGCTAGAAAGTGCATTGGCTAGGATTAGGCCCAGTGGTGTTATTCTACCAGAATGCTGGGCGGGACATCCAGGTGATCGACAGCCCGCCCGTCACGTTCCGCAGCGTTACGCCACTGATTAGGCCCAAAGCCAGGGGTGTTCCTACAGGGGGAAAAACACTAAGTGTTCAATCCTAACCAACTTTCCAGCACCGGGGTAAGGGCAGTGTAGCTCTGAGGTAAGGGAATAAACATTCCCTTGAGGAGGCCACCGTGACTACTACTCCACTGCAGGATGCAGCACGTGCCTCATTGGCACAGCTCTGTCAGTGCTAGAAAGTCATTTAGGATTGCGCTCTAAGTTTTGCAGGAGCCTGAGCTCCTGTGTAAAGCAGCCCTCGCCCCTCACCTTCAGAGCCATTCGTGGCTTGAGGAGCAAAGCCTCCAAGCCAGCTCTTTGAGGCTGCTTTAAACAGGAACTCAGGCTTTTGCAAAACGTACCCGGATGTACGTTTTGCCCCTTCTAGGAATGCCATTGCCAATAGCTGCTTGAAGATAACTTACTAACAGCACCAGCCTGTGCACGTCTGCCTAGAAGTAAGTCCCACTGTGTTCAATGGGGCTTAGTTCCAGGAAGGAGTGCCTAGGACTTCAGTCTAAATCTAGCGGGTTTGTGCATGTCCCTAGGTAGCCCAATCCTATCGTGTGCATTATCCAGTGCAGGTGAGGTGCAGGGTGGAGGTCCCGGGGTAAGCTAATATTTTCCCCTTATCCCAAATAATGCTCCAGCCTGCCCAGTTGGGTTGCTCAGACCTTTGCCACCTAAATTGCTGTTACCAATCCTAGCAGCCGTATGCAGTGTGTTCAGGCCTGGGTGGTCTTCCTCTGCCGATTCCGGCCCCTCCTGGGCCTGATCCATCCGTTCTGCGCTCCGCTGCTTCCCCAATACCCAGCCTCCATTCTGCCCTCCCCAAGCCCCTGTAGCCGCTTACGGGCACTGCTGCGCACATCAGTTGCGTTGGTTGAGCACTGTTCCGCCAAATCCCGTCCTGCAACAGAGAACTTGAGACAAGTGTGCCGCCAAATTCCCTGCCAGGCTTCCCCAAGGACCTCAGTGCCCACATTAGGCTAACTAGTTTCCCCACAAAGCAGCCTCAGAGATAGGCAAGAGGGAGGGGGTCAGTCACCCACTGGGCCTCCTCTCTTTCAGCAGCTTTTGTTTGGGATCACTGGCTGGTCAGCCTCCTCCAGACTGCCCTCATCAATGGCTTCACTCAAAATACCCCACCACCAAACAATAGGCAGTCAGCTTGTCCCAGCTACAACTGCCTTCTCCACTGGTGGCTCCAGGGGTGTGGCAGCCAAACTGTTTCCCACAGTCAGTCTCCACAATGAGCTTACCTTAGCCAGTCCAACTGTCCTTCCTTCAATCCTTCCAACAGGCAGTCAGTCCAGGCAGGCAGTCCATCCAGCATTCTATCCCAGGTACCATCCTCCAATACCTGTACAGCTCCCTTCCAGCATAAACCCAGGTACCTTCCTAGGACCTTCCCAGGTCCCATCCCAGACCTTCCCAGTTCCCTTTCTCCAGCTCCCATCCCAGCTTTATACCTAGGCCAATATACTGAGGCCAATCAGTGAGCAGGCTTTAATTCATCAGCCACGCCCATCTGCACCTGTGCAAGGCTTGCAGATACCTTCTGGGATTAACCCTATAATCCCTGGCTTATCTGGGACAAGGGGCCTTTGCTGATACCACTCCCTATCCTCGGGGTGGCTCCTGCCTTTTCCAATACAAGCGCTGGCTTAGCTCTTCTGGCACAGGGCTATGCTGAGGGCGTGCCAGAGGCAGGTGGCATTATGGGGCAGCACCGTGTGTGGAGATGGAGATGAGACATGGCCATTGGGCTGAATCCAACCCCCCCCCCCTGGGCTGGGCGGGCCCAATTCAGTCCTCTTCTGGCGATGTGGACTTGCACCTGCTATTTTTCTGGTGCAGATCCGAGCAGCCACATAGGTCTGACTGGGGCTTACCCCAAGGCAAGGGGAAAATATCCAGTAATGGGATCTGGGAATTGACTAACGGAACGCTGGGCAGGACTTACGCGTGATTGGCAGCCCGCCTGTTTCGTTCCTTGGGCTGCCTGCCGGTCGTGCAGGCTTCTCCAGGGGAGCGCGCCCCACCGCTGCATGTCCGATCATCTGGCTCCCCCCCCCGCCCCCCCCCCCCCAGGCCAGGACGGGCTGCGGACCGAACGGACGGGCAGCCAATGACGCGTAAGTCCTGTCCAAGCCCCGCCCAGTGTTCCGGTAGTCAATCCCCAGATCCCACTACTGAAAATATCCCCTTACCCTGCGCTGGGCTGCTGCTGCCTCCTGATGTTGTTAGGATGCCACACAGGTGAGCTGGCCTGCCTATTCCAGCGCAGGTTAGGATTGTGTCCCAATGCTCTATCTTCCCGTTAAATCAACTTTATAGTTATAAAGTTGTTATAAAGACATTGTGGGATGTTCCTATTGATGCAGCTGTATGCTCTTTGTGCACATATGTGGCAATTAAAGAAATTACCTTACGTTCAGCTGGGACCTGACCGCCCTGAACATCAAAGGCAGGTAACCAGTCATGCACAGACTCTTTCAGCTGATGTATCCCAAATCACATTGGATGGGATCCCTGTGTGTCATCAGGCCCTGCCCCGCTCCTCGTTTCATTGTGCTCTTCTTTTAAATGAACCAAAACATGTTGTTTTCTTTTCCACTAGTCATGCGTGAGGAGTAGAAGTTGCCACTGACCAGTCTACACTGACACCTGGGTCTTTCACAAGTTGTACCAGTCGGCCAATTACTTCTCCTAATAGGGGTTTCCATTGCAGTTGTCAAAAAGAGACAAATGTGCCATTGATGTTCATGAAAGGAAGAAGCGTTTTGCCTGCTCATGCCTGCACTGGGTTTTCTAGGAGACATTTCTGTTCCATTCAAAAGACAGATTCCAAGCTTAATGGCCATTAGCTCACAAGTTTCTAAAATAATCATAAACTGCTTCATAACTAAGGGGGAGAAAAAAAAAACTTCTGGGTACAATGAAAGCTTCATTAGTAAAGACGAACTAATCATAGCTCTCCAAGGGAAAATTTGTTCTGTTTAGCGGGCATTAGCCCCTGTTGCTGCACAGACTTCATGTAATTTATATTATTCTTTAAATCACTACATAAATTTTAAGATACTTTTCAAATGAGTTAATGGGCCCTTTACTGTTTTAGTAGCATTTATGTCATAAATTAGCTATCTATTGTGATTGTATATTTAAATGTGAATGAGACAGCATGGAGAAGAAAATATTGTAGCACTTGAATATTGCTGCCGCTTTAATATTCCCTCACTAAGGACTCTTTTCTACAATTACTTTGCTTTAGTGGCTCTTTTGCTTATATCCTCCTGAGTTGCATGTCTGAAGTATATATCCACTATGTGCAGAGTAACCTAACTTTGAGAATGTACATAATCTTCCAGGGAAGGGGAGTTCATTCCCAGCATTCCTTTCACCCAAGCATGACTCCTGCAAGCCTTTCCACCTCTTTTCAGTGCACAGGAGGAAAACCTATTTTTCTTCTAGTGCCTCTGAATTGGAGTAATAACTTCTGTATCAACTATTTTGGTTTAGAGCAGTGGTTCCAAACTGTGGGTCAAGACCCACTGGTGGATCACAACCAGATTTTGGGTGGTTTGTCAAAGGGTGATGGAAAGATCAGATAATTGCCTCAAGTCCTGAGGCTAATCAGAAATAAAATACTGTAGCTGCTAATTAACCATACAAAGGGCTCAGCTCCTGCAGTTTGCAAGATACCGGCTAAGGAGCCCTGCAAGGAGCTGAGCTCCTGCAATTTGCAAGCATGTGTAAATATAGAGAGACAAATGTTTGAGTGTCTTTTACATAAATATTGATATGTTTATGTTATTATACATAAATATTTATTTCTAGATCTCCTTTTAAAAAGGTGGGTCCTGATAGAGTATTGTTTTAAAAAGCAGGTCCTGGTTCTAAAAAGTTTGGGAACCTCTGGTTGAAAAGAATCTAGCAGCCTAACCTTGCAAGCAGTTAGACATTCTGATCTATGCTAGCTGAAATCACATTTTTACACATTGATTAGTTACACAAGGGCTCTCATCCAGCGATGGGATCTACAAATGAACAAGGGGAACGCTGGGTGGGACTTACGTGGGGCTTCCGCGTGACTGGCTGCCCGTCTGTAGTGTTCCGCAGCTGTCCTGGCCTTGGGTGGGCTGCCTCTGGTTAGCGCGCCCCCCGCTGCTCGCCCAGGCACTCGGCGCGACCCTCACCTGTCCCCCATGGCGCGCAGGAGCCCCCCCCGGCCAGGGCAGCCACGGAACGCTACGGACGGGCTGCCACTCAAGTGGAAGTCCCGCCTACGTCTTGCCCAGCGTTCCCCTTGTTCATTTGTAGATCCCATCGCTGCTCTCATCTCCTAAACTGAAGACAGAGGCCACAGTTCAGAAGTTTTATTTAGTTGTAGTCAAGGACTTGTGCCTGATGAACTATAGCCCAGGAAAGCTTCTGATGAAAAATATTTGGTTGTACCCAGTGGTGGGATTCAAATAAATTAACAATCGGTTCTATGTCCTCCTTTCTTTGTACTGCTTCTTACTACAGCACTACTTTTTGTATATCAATAAATTAGCAACCGGTTCTGCAGAACCGGTTGCTAATTTATTGATATACAAAAAGTAGTGCTGTAGTAAGAAGCAGTACAAAGAAAGGAGGACATAGAACCGATTGTTAATTTATTTGAATCCCACCACTGGTCATATGTAAGTTGCAACAAGACTGTTGTTTTTGTTTCAAAAAGCAGATCCCTGAATTTCAACAGTGATTTGCCACACTGTCTGGACTACTATCAGGCAAAAAAAGGTCATTAACATTGCTGCCTTGAAGGTCTAAGAACAAGAGGCATACAAGCCAGAGAAACTCACAACTAACCCCACAAGTGCAGCAATTCATTATTCTGAAATACAGCATAGACTCCGGTCATAGGTCTTCATTGATTTTTTTTAGATTGGGAGCCCTTTTGGGACAGGGAGCCATTTAACTTTAATGTTACTATATGCCTGTAAACTGCTTTTTGAACTTTGTGTTGAAAAGTGGTATATAAATACTGTTGATTGATGGATTGATTGAACACTCTCTGCATCATAAATTTGTTGATCTAGGGTTGCATTATTATTGGATGCAGCCTTTAGTTGTACAAAGTTGCATTGTACAAAGTGGAATGTGCATATAAGTAAACATGCAAAGTATCAGGCTGTCAGCTGGACAAATGCTGGACAAATGTCCAAGAACCCTTTTAGTCTAGTATCCTATTTCCATCAGCGACCAGCCGTGTATCTCAAGAAAACCTAAAAGAGGGCAGGCAGACAATCACTTCTGCCACTGTATGTCTCCAAAGGTATGCTGCCTTTGAACATTGAGTATTCCTTCAGATATAAACTGCATTTTCAGCAATTCATTTTCAACACATTTTTGAAACCTTTGGAAGCCTTTGGGTCTTGGTCTCTTAGCAGAAGATTAGGGGCAGTAAGAGGCAGGCAACTGTTGCCTCCTGGGAATTTTTAGAAGGAAGAAACAAGAAATTGAGCATCTGCAAAGTAACCCAATTTCTGATCTACATGATTGCCTCCTTTTCTCTCTCACACAAGGGAACTTGAGAGGGAGAGTGATAGCTACCGATAATGATTGTCAGCCCATGATTCAACACCAAATCATCAACTCTTATCCTGGCCCTCATTTTGCCCAGTTGTCTGCAGCTGGATGTAAAACCCTCGCCTGGAGCTATTTACACCATGATCAGGCTAGTAATTAGCAAAATGTTTAATATAATATAGAAGCAATTAGGAGGTGATAACATGCAATTAAGATGTGTTTTCAGATTAAAGATTTTATAGTGCTCTCTTTCTTGAAAAGATAAAGTGCCTATCTCAAAATGTCAAACTGCAGTGATTTAATCTGAATTATTTTCAATTAATATGCATGCATTCTTGCGATGTGTTCACCGTTGTTATTGACATTGATAAATTAAGCTCATCCCAGCAGAATTTATCCTTGAGATGCTCTATATTTCCTGAATGTCAGCTCTTTATTTCTATTTTTTTTTTAAATGCCTACAAGCTGTGCACGATCTAACTTGTAAGTCCCTAGGTTCATCCCTTGGATTACAGTGATGTGTCAGTCTGGGTGGAACAATAATCTGAAAGGGCATTGTTATAAATAGTACGTTAGAATATAATTGTTTGTCATGTCGTTTGTCCCCTTTAAATCCCTTTGAGTCCTGTTTAAGTAATTTAGATGGCTTGGTTGACAAGAGTCTGGAGATTTCCCTTATAGAGTTGTCCAACCAATCTTCAGCCTGCTCTGTCTTTGGGGACAATCTTGATTGCAAAGCAGGAAGTACAAATACCAACTATTTTGCAAGTTTATTATGGGATTTCAATCCACTGTTTTTTTGTTTTTTTAAAAAAAACTGGTCTATGTAAATGCCACTAGTGTTAATTTGCTCAACTCCTCAGTAGAATTGCTGAGAGGATAGGCGTTCAGATGATTATCATATGGTGCTTCTTAATGGTCATTAAAGAACAGTCATCCCAAAGCACATTAACATGGTAAAATTATCAGTATGATAAAGAATTGTACATGGTTAATATTGGGTTTTTTTCAGAAAATAATGTTTTGGACATGTTTAGAATCTGTTGAGGAAAGAAAAGTATTGCAAACTATTCTATTAAAAATATTTTTACTATTAACGGGATCCTTCTTCTACCCATTTCCCACATAGGTTAAAAACTGACAGTACTGAAGTATTAAAATAATGGAGAATCTATTAAATCGTCCAAGTGTATTCCCCTACTAATGATTTTTTGTACTTGGCAAGGTTATTCTCTCTGGTTCATGTTTTAGTCTGTTTCATTGTTGCATTTTTCTTTACCAAAAATACTCCATTAAAATGTTATGGAGATAGTATATAATATCTGCCATCCCTACATAATAGTTTAATAATCTTTATCAATAAACAAAATTAGTGTAAACCTGTGAAAATCATTTTCTGTGATTTACCCCCTCTTTTTTGAGGGGGGGTGTCACATCCTGTCCTTATAAATGGAATATGAAACCCTTTGGGTTTTAAATATGTATGAAATGGACAAACAAAACATTCATAGAGGAAGGAAGAGATAAGCAGAGCAAAAAGAGAGAATCCTTCTTTCATTGTTCCCTTCCACCCCTAGAAGTGTGTATGTGGGGAAAAAACACACCCTTCATTTTGGAATACCCTTCAATTTTGTCACATAACTTGTAATTTGCTTGGGGACAATTTGGTCCTGTGTTGTTTGTTTCAGGACCCATTAAGAAGGTCACAATTCATTGGAAACCCCCATTCATGTACATTTTTAAAGAAAACAATTTGTTGCACATTACCTTCATTACAGGCAGCATGGAAATTAATGGCCGGTTTGTCTTTCATCCTATAGGTGAATGCCACCCCACCCTACTTCTTGCCATGACCTAACAAAGGAGATCCATGTACATTCACACTTCTGTGTGAATACAAGTTGCTGGAGTCAGGACTGCACACATAGACTAGATCAGTGGTTTCCAACCTTTTTTGCAGGTAGAAACCCTTTTTAGGTACCCCCTATGACCTCGGGCCGGAAGTGATGTCATTAAGCAGGAAGTGAAGTAATTGTTTTTAATAAATCACACTTTTTGAAAGTCGAAAGAACTCCACATCCTTTTTAGAATGTTCTGACTGCTTTGTATCTAAGTGACGTTTGAGTTTTTGAGCTCTGCGATTGTTTCAGCACTGTGAACAATAGTGCACAGAACGCATTGTGACTTCTCTATGCCATTGCTGATCATGGTGGTAAAGCCAAATTGTAGATAGTCTTCAGAGTCTTTATGTTCCACTTCCCTGTGTGCTGAGACTCAACTAAGCATGCACATGGAAGGCATGACATGCCCAGGAGAGTCTTCATCACACATGTACACACACACCAAGATAAGAACATAAGAAGAGCCCTGCTGGATCAGGCCGAAGGCCCATCTAGTCCAGCTTCCTGTATCTCACAGCGGCCCACCAGGTGCCCCAGGGAGGCATGAGAAAACAAGATGCTTGCATCCTATTGCCACTCCCTTGCACCCAGTACTCTGAAGTAGCCTACTACTAATGTAAGGAGGCTACAACCCATCATTGCCTATAGCCCACAATGGACTTTTTATTTCTTCCAGAAATCTGTCCAATCCCCTCTTAAAGGCATCAAGACCAGATGCCATCACCACCTCCTGTGGCAAGGAGTTCCACAGATTAACTACCCGCTGGGTAAAAAAGTACTTCCCTTTATCTGTTTTAACTCTCCCAACCCTCAGTTTTAGCAGATGCCCCCTGGTTCTGGTGTTTTGAGAGAGGGAAAAGAACATCCCTTTTATTTATCGACTCTATCCCTTCCATGCATAATTTTGTATGTCTCAATCATGTCCCCCCTCAGGCGCCTTTTTTCTAGACTGAAGAGCCCCAAACGCTGCAGTCTTTCTTCATAAGGGAGGTGCCCCAGCCCCGTAATCATTTTTGTCGCTCTCTTCTGCACCTTTTCCAGCTCCACTATGTCCTTTTTGAGATGCGGCAACCAGAACTGGACACAATATTCCAGGTGCGGCCTTACCATCGATTTGTACAATGGCATGATAATATTGGCTGTTTTATTCTCAACCCCTTTTTTAATTACCCCAAGCATGGAATTGGCCTTCTTAATTGCTGCCGCACACTGGGTCGATACCTTCATTGAATTGCCCACCAACACCCTAAGATCTCTCTCCTGAGCTGTCACAGACAGCTCAGAACCCATTAGCCTATAGGTGAAGTTTTGTTTTTTTGCCCCAATGTGCATCACTTTACATTTGTCTACGTTGAAACACATCTGCCATTTGGCTGCCCATTCCCCCAACTTGGGGATATCCTTCTGGAGCTCTTCACAATCCTTTCTGGTTTTTACCACCAGGAAAAGTTTAGTGTCATCTGCAAACTTGGCCACCTCGCTGCTTATCCCTGTCTCCAGGTCATTTATGAATAAGTTGAAAAGCACGGGCCCCAAGACAGATCCCTGGGGCACTCCACTTTTCACCTCTCTCCATTGTGAAAATTGCCCATTGACCCCTACTCTCTGTTTCCTGGCCCTCAACCAATTCTGGATCTATAAGAGGACCTGCACGCTTATTCCCTGACTATGAAGTTTCTTCAGCAGCCTTTGATGGGGGACTGCTGATGGGGGACTGTGATGGGAAGATGTGTCTGTAGCGTGGCTAATTTCCCTTGCAGCCACAAACATTGAGGAAGTGGCAGTTTATATTAGTGGGAAAGTTTGGCTCTTCCCTAGCCAAAATGAAGCTTCCGAGATGGTAGGGACCAGCATTTTAAGAGGGCTGCCCAAGCTCTTCGCAACCCCCTGAAAATCAGTTCGCAACCCACTTGGGGTCCCGACTCCCAGGTTGGGAGCCACTGGACTAGATGCACATGCAATGGATTCTCTACTCCAATTACAGGCTGTGAGATCAAATTCCAAATTCTGGCTCTCTGATCTGATCTTTTATAGCAGTGGTTCCCAAACTAGTGGTTTTGCGACCCACCTGGAGAACAGGAAAAGGGTGATTCCTCTTTAAGGGCAATGGTCCAGGAATCGGCAGCAACACGATCTCCACAGTCATGCTGCTGCTGGGCAGGGAGGAGATTTTTCAGTTTACCTGGGGCTTGCTGTGGCTCTCTGGAGGATCTGAAGAGCCTGCAAAACTTCTGCAACTCTTCGGTAGCTTCAAATTGCTGGTTAAAGGAAAAAAAATTTCACAATTAAAACAGAAAATGGGTTTTTCCCCTTTTATCAGCAGTTTAAAGCAGCTGGGAGAGATTCAGTGGGTTGCAGGCTCCACAGATCCTCAGGTGAGCCATAGCGACCCCCAGGTGAGTTGAAAAAACCCTTCCCTTCCCAGCGGCAACACTGATTGTGGAGATTATGTTGCTGCCCTTCCCCTCACCCACACAAAGACTTACAGGGTTCCCAAAGTCTGAGTAGGACTGTCCGAGTCTGAATCCAACTTTTTGATAGGCTTTTTATACATAGATTAAGGGCACAATCCTAACCAGGGCCACCGTAAAACACATTTGGACCACGCTCGAAGTCAGGGAGGAGGATGCACATCTGTGTGCTGACCTCCCTGACTCAAAGAGTGGTCCAAACATACTTTATGGTGTCACTTGTGCCGGGCAAACTTTGCTGGCCTAACTATGTTGGCCTAACTCCAGGTTAGGATTGTGCCCTAAAATATAGTTCTTTGGTTTCCTGAGGCTCATTTTGGCTTCCTGTTCTCTTCCCAAGTTGCATCTCAAATTAGCTCTCTTGTTTACTCCCAGTTCCAGTTCTGGAGGTTTTCAGTTCTTCACTAGTAAGACACAGGATTGTTGTGAGGATTAAATGGATAGAGGGACAACTGCATATAGTACCCTGGGCTTCTTGGATGATGGGCAGATTTTTTTTAAAAAAAGAATGAATGATGCTCCTGCACTATTACTGCAACCATCCGCAGCTGAAGCCAACCCTTACAACAAGTGGGCTGCTCGTTCCACTTGGGAGGCAAATTCAGGCCATTTAGGAAGCCATCCAAAAGATGTCCTGGGCTGACACAAACTGCTTGCTTCAGCCCTTCGCTGTTGTAAATGTGCCGCTGTCACAAAATGTGCCGATCTGGGGCAGCTCGGACTTGTGCCTACTATTTTGCAGGCTCAAGTCTGAGCAGCCCCATTGGGCTGCCTGCAGCTTACTGTGGGGTAAGAGGACAAACATCCCCTTGCCCTGTGATGATCTGCAGCTGCCTCCTACCTACATGCACACACTTACTCCCAGCTAGATGGGTGCTTTTTCCCAAAGCTTGAATGTATTTCTAACTGCAAAAGGTCAAGTGAGGATTGGAGGTATATTGAGGTCAAGTGTGAATATGATATGGACACATGGACTTGTTTCCATGTGGATTTTCTATAAGCCATTTTGGATCCCCTTATAGAGAGAAAAGTAGGGTAAAAATTTAGTGAATAAATATATAATACTAACAATTGGTTTTGGAGTGAGGAACACTGGGGTATCTAATAGTGTCTGTTCATGGAAGTTAAAAATCGTCTCATGGAAAAGAAGCAGAAATAGGATTTAAAAGATCTGAATAGGATTTGATAGCATATGATATATTTGAATGGATAATTCAGTGCACTGGCAACTCATAGCATTAAGACCACTGGCATATTAACCAGGAAGGATGGTTTTAACGCTCAATTTGCTTTGTTTGAAATTAGATTCAGGACCTAGTTGTTCAATATTTTTATTTGTCATATTTTTCCGTCAACTTCTATTAGATTCCCACATGGAGCTTAGTGAAAAATGCCAATTGCATATTTAATAAAGAGTAATCCTTGCAGGAACCATTATGGCTTTAAGTGTGATTATAGCACAGCAATCCAATAGTTTCTTTAACTTCTACAAACATCCATTTTGTAAAGCCAGGGGCTTAATTGTGGTTTTGCATAGATCTGTGCCATTTTGAGTTAGCCCACTAATGAGCTCCCAAACTTGGGAATTAAACAAAGATGTGCATTACAAAGCTCTGTTCAAGCAACATTTTTGTTGCTGTAACTGCTGGATTATCCTAGCCATTTTAAAAGAAATGGCCTTCAAAATTATGTTGAACTCCTATGGACCAAAGTATGAACTCTGTTGTCCTAACATTTACTCTGGGCTTCTTGTAACCTGAAAGAATAATGCCAAATTATTTTGTACCACTTAGAACCCATTTTCTTCGGATTGTGCATACCAGTGGTTCCCAAACAGTGGGTCGTGAGCCCATTTCAGGTGGGTCACGAAAGCACCTAGAGAAGCCGTGTTGAAAATATGGGAAGATGGGATGCTGGAAAGAGGGAGGGCTGTGTGGTTGTTTTGCTTGTGTCAAGGTTGTAAATCGGCTTTTTTTCTCCTTTCTGATTCACTTTGCTATTGGAAATAGCTGAGAAATAACCCAATGTATTGTTGAATTCTTAGGCAAGCAGCAGGCTCTGGCATCACAATGATGGCACTTCCAGCCATGACATCACTTTTGGTAGGTCTCAGACAGACTGTCATTCTAAAAAATGGGTACAGATGCTAAACGTTTTGAGAACCACTGGGGTATACATCTTCTCTCCAGTATATTCGAGAGAAAAACAAACCAACCTTTTTAAATATTTGGTTCTTGAAGAAACTTTCCCCTTAGTGGAAAAATTGATTAGATTGAAAGCCAGTTGTGATATAGTCAATATTACCATTCTGTTGTTGAGAGCTGCAGTCCCTTACACACCTTGAACTTAATGGGATTTACTTCTGAGTATGGTATTGTATTGTATGATTTGATAAATGAGCTGGAGTTTGGTAAACAGCAATGTAAATTTGCAGGTGAGACATCAAACTATTCAGGGTGGTAAAAAAAACCAAAGCAGATTGTGAAGTGCTTCAGAATGATCCCTCCAAACTGGGTGAATGGGAAATCAAAATGCAGATGGGGCTCAATGTCAGCAAATGTAAAAATGATGCACATTCAGGCAAAAACAAAGGGGGAAAAAAAACCCTTGTATACAATGATGAGGTCTGAGCTGTCAGTGACCAGGAAAGCAATCTTGGAGTTGTAGTGGTTAGCTCTAGGGAGGGAGCCATTCTCAATTCCCAAGGGAGGGAGTTCCACAAATGGGGTGCTACTACTGAGAAGGCCCTATTTCTTGCCACCATCCCCCTCATTGCATCTGGTGGCAGCACAGTTAGAAGGGCCACCTCTGATGAAGTAGCTGTTGGGCCACTGTGCAAAACAGGGTGCTAGTCTCAGAGCTCAATCCTAACCCAGAGTTAGGCCAGCAAAGTGTAGCCGGCACAGGCCTCCATAAAGCACATTTGGACCACTCTTGGAGTCAGGGAGGATGGCACATGTCTGTGTGCTGGCCTCTCTGACTCCGAGAGTGGTCCAAACATACTTTACGGTGTGCCTTGTCCTGAACCCTAAAAGGGCTTAAGCCTGATGCAGAAGGGCTGTTGTTACGATTCCTGCAGGACCAGGGGGAAGTGTCTGCAATTAGGGAAGAGATTGGAAGAAAAACTGAGCCAGCAATCACCTTCCTTCCTCCTGCCACCATTATGTTTATAACGTCATTGGGCTATCAATACTCTCGGCACAGCTAGTGCTGCAGAGAGTAGCCTGTCCCTGTCCCTGTCTCAATCAATCAATCAATCAATCAATCAATCAGTCAGTCAGTCAGTCAGTCAATCAATCAACAGGTACTTATATACCGCTTTTCAACACAAAGTTCACAAAGCGGTTTACAGGCAAATAGTAATAATAAAGTTAAATAGCTCCCTGTCCCAAAAGGGCTCACAATCTAAAAAAGAGGCAGACCGCCAGCAACAGCCACTAGAAAGACTGCGCAGGGGTGAAGAGGGACAGTTACTCTCCCCCTGCTAAATATAAGAGGAACACCACTGGAAAAAGTGCCTCTTGTCTCAAGACTAACACTGAGTCGTGGGGACCCCTGGCCCCTCTTGTGGCCTCTGGTTGGCCACCCACGAAGTACTGAAGTACAATAGGCTTTAATCTTGATGAGACAGGTAGATGCTTTTCAGCGCTAGAGTTTTATGAAGACCACATGCTTTGCTTTGGAATGACTGGGCAGTACTATTTTTTGCGAGTGCTGGTTGCTTTTGTTTGAACATGTACGTGGCAGATATTTGAGAAGCCCAGGAAACAGATTTTGCGCAACCACCTTTGAACCTTCACGCTGCTTTAAAAGATGTGTTGCGTCACTAACAAGCCACAGGTGTACACTACCGGAGCGGGTGAAATTGTAATTGAGGATATGATGGCAGTTAATTGTCTTTAATGTATTTATCCCAAGATGCACTTATGCATCTGCTATGTATGTAGGTGTTTGTTACCAGTCGCTTCCGTGATACTTAAGCTGTGGAGGATCTATATCTAAAAGACAATAAAAAGGGAAAAATGCTATCAAGGGACTCTAAAGTGGCAGGACAAAGAAACTTAGTTTCCCTCTATGTCTTGGAAATAAATGGGCCTATTTATTTTGATGGGATTTTTTTTAATGCATTTCGCCATATTATGGTGTAAGTACTGAACACTTGACAGCCATTTTCAGGCTGCAGTTGTTCAGCTGAATTGCATGTGTTGATGTATTTCAGTGGGCAGATAGTTTCATAGTTGCCTTTCCATTAAGAGGTGCTTCTCTCAGCTGCAGCTTATTGCTCTAATAAAGTAGGTCCATATTGTAGATTAGAATAATGTCTAGACTGCCATTCGCCATGGAGGATTTATATTGTGGACGTACCCATAATGATGCCTCTGCCATGTATGCACACGTACATTTTCCTGCACTGACACGGGCAGCACAATCCTAAACCCTGCGCAGCATCAGCGCAATGGGATTGCGCTGATGCTGCACCCTTAGCACTGACACGGAAGCACCGATTGGCACCCCCGCATTGGCGCTAAGGCAACAGGACCGGCACTGCAGGCTGCACTGGCCCTGCTGCGCCCGTGCTGAGCCTCTCACGCGCTGACCGAAGCCGGTCAGTGCGATGGAGACTCCGTGCCAAGGCAGCCCAGGGATTGGAGGGAGGCGGGGGCAGGATTTGGGCGTGACGTGGGCGGGCTTGGGAGGTGGCCATATGGCCACCTCCTAAGCCCATCAGGAAGGACGTGCGGCCCCAATTCAGGCCACGCAGTCTCCTCGGATCTGCGCCCGCTCTTTAGCGGGCGCAGATCCAAGGAGCACATAGGGGAGGCTCCAGCCTCATAGGGCACATAGGGGAGGCTACAGTAAGGGAGTGCACGCTCCCTTGCCGCAGGGAGGCTCCAGCCTCCACCTACCCAGCGCTGGATAGGGCACTGGCTGGCCCTGGTCTCCTACACAGTCTCCTACTCTGCAGTGCCGTCAGGACACCCGAAACTGGGACTCTCTCCTAGGAATGTTTTGCTTCCCATGGTGGGTCACAACCCGCAGATTGGGAAGCACTGGTCTAAGGTGTACATTAAACATAAAGGAATTTTGTTTTAAGACTTGGGCCACATCCCCAAGATAGCTAATTAGGTATATGCAAATATTGCAAAATTTGGAAAATCGGGTATACACAATGTTTCTGGCTGCAAGCACTTCGGATAAGTGATGCCCAGCATGTAACTGTAAATGATAAGTGTACCAATGCAATGTAGTAGGGAGCCTAGAGATGCTTTCAGGGCTGCAAAAAATGCCTTGCAAGTGCAGTATAAAATGTGTGTGTGTTTGGCAACAAAAGAAAGGGCAGTGTCAAGAGCTCTTGCATTCTTAAGAGCACCTCTGCTCTGAGATTGTATGGCCTGCTTTTTTCCTAAGGATCGCAATGCAGAATCATGACCCGTCTCACCAACATGGAACCACATTTACCCAAGACTACAGCTGGCTCCCTCTGATATCGAGCAAATATTAGCATTGTCTCCAAGTGCCTTCTCTCCCCGGTCGTAATCTGCTTCTGCCTTGGAGAAGCCTAATAAAAATGCGGTTGCTGTTGGTAATTGTTATATTACGTTCAGAAAAGTGCCAAGAATATAATTACTTGCAAAATGACTTCACAGTTCAACTTTAATATACACGGTAGAACTGTTGGGTAGTAAAAGGCAAGGAAACTGGGGTAAACAAGTCTATTTAGTTGTCGTGCCTTTATTAAATTAAACTTTTAATCGTATCCCTGTGTTTACAGTACATTAACTAGTCACAATTTTTAATGTCTGCCATTTGTTTTTTGTTTTTGTTTTTTTGAAAATTCTAAGCCACCAGAGGATGAATTCCTTAAGAATGTTCTCCCAGGTATGTGCAGAATATTAATTAGGACTGTCTATTTCTGTCGGATAATAACAATGTCCAAGAACTGAATAGAATCTGTGACCTGTGAAAGAACTATTCATATGCTTTAGACTGCCTTCGAGCATTATTTAACAAGAGAACATGGAACATTTTCACAGTGATCCCAAACGTTTCAACTGTGTATTTCATGGTTTGGTTGTGTTGTGTCTCCAAAACACAGGGAGTTCCCCCCCCCCTTCCTCTTGGGAAAGATTCTCTGCTTCTTTTTCATTTA
>JAJKFI010033075.1:0-18466 GCA_029204185.1 Lerista edwardsae | reverse complement strand
ATATAATAATAATAATAATAATAATAATAATAATAATAATAATAATATTTATATACCGCCTTTCTTAAGTCATTAGATTACTCTAATGACTGTAACTCAAGGCAGTTCACATGGGCAGACTTTATTCATAAACCTGAAGGTTTTTACAATATTACAGAAACGTTCTATCTTACAAGAACAACAACACAAACAGATGGATCTTTCTGGATTTAATCTTCTTTCTAGCCACATGTTTGTCTTCTGCTGGCTTCTCTACTCCCACCAGAGAAGCAGCTGACCCAGCACACTCCCCCTCTCACAAGGGAGCCAGAGACAGCTCAGCTTTTAATCAGCTGCAGTTTGTTTTTTTTACAAGGTCTGCCGCTCACAGAGACTTCCTGTAGTCCCGAACTGGCGACCTTCAGATCTTCAGCTCTTTATCTTCAGGCAAACAGAGGCATTAACCCTCTCGACTAAATCTTCTGCCCAAGATATGGCTGCTCTAAGTGCTTCGCGACCCACGTGAAATTGGCTTGCGTACCACTGATGGGTCCCAACCTACAGTTTGGGAACCACTGTTCTAGGACAATGCTGTACCCAGGAATGTGCAACATTGCTCTAAGAATTGTTGCTGGTCTTCTTGAAATTCTGCAGCTCCACTTCTCCTTTCGTGGCATGTCTCGGATGCACAGTGCCTGGTGCGATGTCATCATTTCATGCACCTCCCCAGTCTGACCTACCCTCTTGCCCTCCTGCATTGTGAGGTCAGGGTGGGGACACGCGACAACACGACGATGTTGCGTCCCATGTCCTTACAGTAGATGTTACAAGAAATGGACGGTGTCACCAGGTCTCAGGGATTCTCATGAAATATCTCTGAAATGTTTTGCCATAAGAGGAATTTCCCAACTTGTCTCCAGTGTCACTTTGGGCACTGCTGAGTCACTGGCTTCCCTTCAGCTCCACGACAGTCAAGCGAGTATTTTGATTCCTCTTTACTCTGTGCACTCCATCCTGCCCTGCATTTCCACCCGCATCTCCTTGATGGCTGCATACAACCTCCCCAGCCCTTAGAAGGCCAAAAATCATCACTTGTGACTATTGTTGGCCTTCAGGGGGCCTTTTTGAGGGCCGGGGAAGCCAGGTGTGACATCCCCAGCCCTCAGAAGGCCTTCTGAGGCATTCCAGAGACCAAAAGCCATCACTTCTGATTTTTTTTTACTTGGATTTATATACCGCCTTTCTTAGGCCACCAGATTTCTCTAATGACTATAACTCAAGGCAATTTATATAGGCAGACTTTATTCAGAAACCCGAAGGTTTTTACAATTTTTACAGAAAATGTTCTATCTTTCAAGAACTACACACATACAGATGGATCTTTCTGTATTTAGTCCTTCTTTCTGGCTACCCGTTTGTCTTCTTGCTGGCTGATAAGCGGCTTCCCTGCTCCCACCAGAGAAGCGGCTGAACTTCAGCACAACTCCCCCTCACTACAAGGCAGCCGAAGCTCAGCTGTTAATCAGCCGCAATTAACTAGGCCTGCCGCTCACAGAGACTTCCGGCTGTCCCGAACTGGCGACCTTCAGATCTTCAGCTCATCTTCAGGCAAACAGAGGCATTAACCCTCTCGACTAAATCTTCTGCCCAAGCAGAAGTGCTTTTAAAAAAAAGCAGAGGAGGAGGGCAGCCCCTGCAGCAGAGTGGCACCCCCTGCCAAGTTCAGGAGAGGGGCAAATTTGATGTGCCTCCTGGCCTGGCACCAAGGTGCCTTTGTCCCTCCTAGCCCCCTAAGTAAGCCATTGAGCCTCTGCATATCTACTCAGAAGTAAGTCCCACTGTGTCCAATGCAGTTTACTCCCAGGACAGCTTCTACAGGCATAGCCCCATATCTGCAGGTGTTCCATTCCGGGGTATCCCCACTGTGGATATGAAAACCAGATATGGGGGACACCTATATGAATAACGCCTCCTTTGTGCCAATACGTCGCCTGAGTTTTATTGAAGAAGCACTTGCAGCACGTTTCTTAAACCACCTGGCTTAACTAAAGAGTCGAACGAGCCGGCGACCAGACTGCATGCTAGAGGGCAACTAACAGGAAGCAGGAGGCATTGAATCGTGGAGACCAGATCCAGGAATATGGGGCGGGGCGCCTGTATAGGATTGCAGCCTCAGTGACCCAGATCGCTTCTCTCTCTTTCACTGTTTCATAGGAGATGGTGAAGAAAGAAGTGCATGGTTAGTACCAGTGGTGGGATTCAGGGGGTTCGCCCAGGTTCTATAGAACCGGTTGTTAAAAGGCCAGGCCCCGCCCACTCGCTTACCTCGGCTGGCTTTGGGTTTTTTTTGGTTCTGGCTATGACATCATAGAACTGGTTGTTAATTCATTTGAATCCCACCACTGGTTAGTACCAATCACTGCCACAGTCACATAATTACTTTGGCTGTTCATATTAGAGGTGAAGGTATTTACGTTGTCAGCTGTTGGCGTGGGTTTGTTTGTTTCGATATTTCTCCCCTTTTAATTTCTATCCCGTTTCTATCTATCATAGCAGTTCTCCAACTCTTTACTTCTGGGACCCATGTTCTCAGCCAACGTTGTCAGCCACATTGCATCGCGCCCCAGAAAGCTTTAAGGTTTCCAGGTTGTGCCCCAGAATGCAAAGCTGCAAGGCATTCTGGGACACAATGCGGACAACAGAGTGGGTCATGTGCTGCACTGTCCAGAAGCTTCAAGGCATTTGGGAGCATGACATGACCAAAATGCCTTGCAGCTTCCAGGTAGCGCTGGCCCCGTGACCCACCAAAAACTGGGTCATGACTCACTTGAGGGAATCACAACCCACAATTTGAGAGCTGCTGCTTTAATATAGTTGTTATATTTCAAACCGTGTACTATAAAAAATAAGTACTGTAGAGACTCAAGCTGCCTACCCCACAATCCCCTTAAATTAGAATACTTGGGTTTAAACTTTTTTAGCTATCTGGGAGTCAATGTTGGGATGACATTAGGGGTGCAATCCTAAACTGGAGTTAGGCTGGCACAGTTAGGCCAGCAAAGTATTACCAAGGGCCACTGTAAAGAACATTTAGAGCAGTGATGTCATTCAGGGGGAATGGACCAGAACGGGCGTTCCGGATCCTAACGGGCTCCGTGGCTGCTTCCGGGTTCCCGACAAGTGCCAATCAAAAGTGAGTTCCTGTTCCTAAATCATTTGAATGACACCACTGATTTAGAGCACTCTTGGATTCAGGGAGGATGGCTCATGTCTGTGTGCTGGCCTTTGTGACTCTGAGAGTCATCCAAACATACTTTATAGTGTCCCTTGTATAGCCAAACTGTGCCGGCCTAACTCCAGTTTAGGATTGCATTCTTGATTGAATTTCTTGGGCTTCGGCTGAAACCCTTTGAATATCATACTGCAGAGAAGCCAGAATGGGAGCCAGAATTTCTTTTGATGCTCTCACTGCAGTAGCTGTGACAACCAGCAGTGTCACAGGTGTGGTGTTCAATCAACAAAAAAGGAGACCTGCTCTTCAGGAGTGGAAACTGCAGCAAAAACATCCATGGATACTCCTGATATGTTCAGAAAAGTACCCGCTTCACTCAGCTCAAAAGGTTACTCATAACCGTCCATGTGCACTGGGTATGAAACAGCACCACCAAGTGGCTGCCGGGAGGGGTTCATCTTCTTTCCTGCCCTTTATGATAATTCATCGCTTTGCTCCCTTTCACATGCGCAGATGGAGGAGCAAAACCAGGTCCAAGTTTATCACAAGCCGAGCCAGAAGCCCCAATACAATAAGAATGCGCGAGTTCCTCTTTTTTACTATTTACTTGGTCATATCTTGCTCACAGATTTGGGCGGCAGATCTTTGTAACGCACAGATTGGAGCAAGAAGGACCAGGATTACACTGGTGGACGATGAGTTTGAGAACTGAAGCCTGAGAGCCGTCTCTTTCAAAAGACCCTCCAAATTTCCATCTCTTCAAGCAACTACTAAAAGAAAAGCAGTGGGACTCTCCCTTAAGGCAACTAACACTGTCAAGCCCATGGACTCTCCATAGAAAAAAAGGCCCCCATTAAGGAAAGAAATATTTATTTTTGTATAAACCTTGGAAACCATAATTCATTTTAATGCACATTCTGGATATAGATTGTCTGTTGCTCCCCCATCTCATTCTCTCTGGAGGAGAGAGACTTCTTGCATGAAATAAGCTTTGTTAACAGAGAGCATTTCATGGGGGGGTCCGTGGTGTCCTTACACTCAAAGTCAGAGGCGGAGGAAGGGTGTAGCCTGGGGAGGCGCGAGCCATGGGCGCTGGCAGCGGCGGGGCGCCATTGCGCAGAGTCCGCAGACTAACCAACGCACTGTCTGGCCCACCCGCCCTCCCTTATGTCCGTTCTGCTCCAAAATGGAGCTATTCCGGGTGCAGGGAGGCTTGGCTAGGTGACGCACGGGGGCAGGGCGATGTGCTAGGGCCCAGTTTCGTCGCCCTGCCATGGGCACACTCGGAGCTCCGTTCGTCCCTGCTCAAAGTGCTAACTAAGTGTTGCAGGAGCCTGAGCTCCTGTGTAACGCAGTCCCTCCCCCTCACCTCCAGAGCCATTCATGGCCCAGAGAGCAAAGCCTCCGAAACGTGAATGGCTCTGGAGGCAAGGGGGAGGGCCGCTTTACCCAGGAGCTCAGGTTGTTTCAACACTTAGGATTTTGTTCCTCCCGTAGGAACGCCACCTTGGGGAGGTGCAGAAATAAGCACACAAGGAGAACGTTTTAACTCCGAAGCTGCTTTTGCAACATTACTGCTTCGCCAACGACGGCTGCTTCCCAGAAACCATCTCATCACTCAGTTTGACCCATCAGATTTGGTTTCAGGACACAAGAGCCTAGAGGGTCTTTACCTTGGACTTTACATTTGTGCTACGATAATTATAGAAGGATTGTAGATTCTGTATGATTGGTTTGCATGGCAACGTCTCACCTCTTGGAGAAGTGGGGTGCAAGCACACATCTGGGCAGCACAATCCTAATTTGCGCTGGATGGGTGAGGACAGATGGGCCTGCACCAAACCCAACTCGGTTTAGGTGCACTAGGGAGCCTTTCCAGGGCAAGGGCACATCCGTCCCATTCAGCAGGCGTAGAACCAAGGAAGCCGCATGGCCTGAATCGGGGCCATGCGGCCTCCCAACGGATCCTTGGATGCAGCCTAATAACTGCATCCCAGGCCCGCCCCCACCCCAGGCCAGCACACCTGCCGGCACGCCCACTCCCCACCCACGCCCCACCCAGTTCTGCCTCCTCCCTACCTTCCTCCTCCCAGAAACCCCCCCTGTGCCAGCCAAGTTCGGCTGGCATACGGGAGGCTCCCCAGCAGCGCTCCTGGGCCCACGCTACAAGTAGCATCGGCGCTAATGCCGTAGTGCTGATGCAACCGTGTTGCATTGGCACCACAAGGCACTTGGGATTGCGCCCACAATGAGTTCTTTCCACTGTAGGTCTGTGGGCATACCAGACTGGGGTTTTTGGAGCCAGGAGCCAGCACTTGAGCCAGATCCTAACTCCCATCACAGCACTTGAGCCAGATCCTAGCTCCCATCACTGGCCTGGTCAGTCCCAATCCAGGCTGCTTGGATTTGCACCGCCGATTTTGGCAGTGCAGATCTGAGTAGCCCCATTCAGGCTGCTGACCTTTACCTGGGCAAAGGGGAATCTATTCCCCTTGCCCCAGGTGGCGCTGCAGCCAGCCTCAATCCAAGGCTGGATATGGGGCAGGATGGGCAGGCTGCCTAATCCATCTCAGGTTTAGGGTTGTGTCCTTAATGTGTCTGTTCTTACAGTCCAATCTTAAGCAGCGCTGGCCTAGCAAGGCCGGCGCAGCAGGGCTGCATCCTAAACCCAGTAGGAGGCAGCAGCAGTGCAGCGCAGAGCAAGGGGAGGTTTTCCCCTTGCACCCAGGTAAGACCCAGCAAACCCTATGGAGCTGCTCAGATCTTCAGATGCAGAATTGCAGGCGCTGGTGAATGTGAGCAGCAGCTGCCCAAATCGGGGCTGCCCTGGCCTGGGATGGGGCTTGTTTTGGCGCAATGGCTGATGGCCGTTGCCGCCCCGTCACCGCCCACTGCTCCGCCCCAGTACATCCTCGGCACACCTCTGGCATGCTCTCCGCGAAGTCCTGTGCCGACTGAGCACTGCCAGCGCTTGACCGGTGCACAGCCGAAGCAGCTGATAGGCTCAGTGGCACCCGAACACCAGCGCTGCTGCTTGCACCGGTCCAGCACCCAACTCATTTGGCACAGGCACGCCTGACAGCACATTTGCAACAGTACTGGACCAGCACAACACCAGTATAGGATTGCGCTCCTAATCGGTCTGGCCACTGGCAAGTCAATATAGTGAAATCACCAATTATTCACTGAATAATTGGCTGGGATCATCCGTATGACTAATTCAGACAGCATTCATTCAGCATACAACCCCTGTATGAGCATTATTACCCCTGCTAACTGGGCAAGAGGCACTTTTTCAAGTGGTGTCCTCTTATATTTAGCAAGGGGAGAGCAATTGTCCCTCTTCACCCCTGCGCAGTGTCTTTTCTAGTGGCTGTTGCTGGTGGTGTTCTCTTTTTAGACTGTGAGCCCTTTTGGGACAGGGAGCCATTTAACTTTATTCTTATTATTTGCCTGTAAACCGCTTTGTGAACTTTGTGTTGAAAAGCTGTATATAAGTACCTGTTGATTGATTGATTCTCAGTTGACTCCAGTTATGTAGCGAAATCTGTGGTGTGTGTTGGTGCTTGGAGGAATCCAGGAATTTGGAGCCCATTCATTCATCTAAATTTCTGTCTATAATGTATTTATTTAAATTTTATTTATTTTTCTGGCCCTCTACACCTTGCCAGATATTTGATGCGCTCCTCCACCTAAAAAATTTGGAGACCCCTGCTATAGGTAATTGAAGAAGGTACAGTAACAGGGGGAGGGGAAACAGGATTGACACTGAAGAGGATTGAGAAAAGGTGAATATTTTATACAAGCAAAGTGTTTTCAGGAAATATTTGTATTCCCAAAACAGTGTTCTCCACTGAAAACAGAAACTGGATACTATTCCGTGCTGCCCTAGCCTTAACTTCTTCTGACCATGCAAATTATTTGGATGACAAACTATGGGCCCTACGTTTCTTCTGCTTTTAAGGAAGCTCCTTATTTTGGTTTGCTGCTGTTCAATTATAACATTTCATAGAGCAGAATGAGGTACTTCAGTAACTACATCTCTTGACAGCCTCGCAGTACAATTCACAGCACTTTGGAGCTATCCTGCAAACTGTAGCGCAGATGGATAGAACCTCAAGGACTTCAATATATTCAGGCTAACAGTTCGGGAAGAGGGGTAAATGAGTGCTAATGGAACCTTAATGTTGCATTGTACTGCAAGAAGAATCAAGCTAGAATAAAGCTCCATAACAGAGAGATTGTACACCATTTGCCCTTGTAATCCAAGGTCATCAAGACCTAAGCAGTCTCAACAGTGCCAGTGTCAGGTTTCTGGGTCCCTGGAGCAGTCAGTTACCCCTCTAAGCCTTCATAGCACTACTACTGCCACCAGTACTGAGGGTTCCAGGGTTAGCCTGGCCCAATAGGTCCCCTGTTGTCATAGACTCTTTGCCAAACTGGCTGACCCTTGTTGTTGTTCAGTCGCTAAGTCATGTCCGACTCTTCGCGACCCCCTGGACCTCAGCACGCCAGGCCTCCTCGTCCTCCACTAGCTTCCGGAGTTCGCCCAATTTCATGTTCATCGCTTCGGTGACACTGTCTAACCATCTCATCCTCTGCCGCCCCCTTCTCCTTTTGCCTTCCATCTTTCCCAGCATGAGGGTCTTTTCTAAAGAGTCCTCTCTTCTCAGGAGGTGGCCAAAGTATTGGAGCTTCAGCTTCAGGATTTGTCCTTCCAGGGAGCAATCAGGCTTGACTTCCTGTAGGATTGACCGGCTGACCCTAGGTCCCTAAAATTATTAATGATCTAGGCTCCAAAGAATCAAACTGGCCCCATTTGTAACTATGATAAGTAAGAGTATGATACTTCATGTTTTTGTTGCCTTTTTCTATTTAATATACAGTATATTGTGATATTCCTGCTTTGATTTAGTACCCTTTTGATGACTGTGTTCCTGTAATGAAGAAAAAAAATGATTAAATAAGTCTGTATACTGCATACACAATACACACATACAATATATATAAGAAATAAATTATTATTTTTTTCCAGTGCAGTGTGCTACTATATTGTCTTCACTTTGTCCCACTGCTGTGCTTACTTCAAAATTGTTTCCAGATCTGGTCTCAGTAGACGTCTGCATCGCACTGAGCTTCTGTGAAATGAAATGCAGTCAATTATCTTTCCCTGGAGAATCACTTTGCTTTGGCGCTGGTAGCCTCAAATTAAGCCTCCCCAACAGACATTCAGAATTGCTTGTCAACATGTGATGTTTTTCACTTTCCTGCAGCTGCCCCTCCCTCTCCCTCAAAAGCCTCTTGGGAAACCACTGTGCCCACAATCAGGCCAAGAGCTGTGTATTTTCTTTTTGTCAGAACGCTAATTTCTTGCTAATCGTTGTTGTCAGTCTCCTTCTTGCCTATGGCAATGAGACTGGGAGTACTGAGCCAGATAGATCTAGTGGTGTAATGTGGACCTGTTGGGACCAATTCCTTCCGATGCCCCAGGGAGCCACTCCCCAGCTGAGTTGCTAACAAGCACTGTGGCTCACTTTTGCTAAGGGAGTGTGCTGTTTCTCTCTAACAGGTGGCTTTCTAGCAAAGATTAGACAGCTGCCAGGGGACAAATCCTTAGGCTTGTAGCATATACATTATCATGCATGTCTAAATCATTTTTTATGACCTTCAGGGCTCAAACCTTACCTGGAGTTAGGCCGGCACAGTTAGGCCAGCTGGCACAAGCATGTTTCGACCACTCTCGGAGTCAGGGAGGATGGTGCACGTCCGTGTGCTGGCCTCTCTGAGTCCAAGAGTGGTCCAAGCATACTTGACAATGTCCCTTGTGCTGGCCGAACTGTGCTGGCCTAACTCCAGGTTAGGATTAGGGACACAAAAAGTGTCCCACTGGCTCAGGCCAAAGGCCCATCTAGTCCATCTTCCTGTATCTCACAGTGGCCCACCAGACGCCTCAGGGAGCACACAAGACAACAAGATTCTTGCATCCTGTTGCCATTCCCCTGCATCTGGCATTTAGAAATAGGCCACGTCTAAAACCTGAAGGTTGTGTATAGTCATCATGGCTTGTAACTTGCAATGGGCTTTTCCTCTGTAAATATGTCCAATTCCATTTTAAAGGCATCTAGGCCAGGTGCTATCACAACATCCTGTGGCAATTAACTATGCTTGTCCACTATCGCCGCTGGAGTTAAATACAGATTGGGGAAGGGAGACATCATTACAAGGAAACTATCAGTGGCATTCCTAGGGGGTGCAAAGTGCCCCCCTTTGGGGAACACACTGAATACCCGAATACCCATTCTGAGGTAAACACACTAGTGGCCAGTCAAGATTCTCCACAGCATTTCTCTTTGACAGGTACCTGAATACCCATGTAGCCCCTTTCCCTTTCCTTCAGAGCCATTCGCAGCTGCGGGAGCAAAGTGGAGGAGATGACCCCGCATTGCTCTCACAGCCATGAATGGCTTGGAAGGGGAGGGGCCACTTTACATGAGCTCTCAGGTGCTTGAAAAACTTACTGCATTCCCCTCCCCCCCTGGGAATGCTTATGGAAACTGTCATAAGTCAGCCTTATTTAAGGGGACTGTGCTTTATTTAATGTTCACTTGTTCTATTAAAGTATAGTGCTATATTGAATACCTACCCCATTTTGACCACAAAGTCACAGGTGACAAAAATCGAAGGAGGCATTTAGATGGTTTTACAGGAAAGGGAAACTGTGGCTGCAAAACCTACTTCTGATGTGTGGACGCTCCAGGTCATGGTGGCCATAGGCTGCGGCAGCCATATTTTCCTCAGAAGCTTTTGCCAGACTGCTGCTGCATCTTTGTGTAGCATTATTCTCAGAACCATCCAGGAGGAAAACATGACAGCTTGTAGCCTACGATCACAGAAACAATGCTCCGCTCACTGTGCTTTCTTCATGACACCTCGTGTTTACATCTCCCACACAACCAGATAGCTACATCTTATTGCCACTCCCCCGCATCTGGCATTCTGAGGTAAATTCTGAGGTAAACACACTAGTGGCCAGTCAAGATTCTCCACAGCATTTCTCTTTGACAGCCACCAGAATCAGTTGCTCCTCTTCAGACATGTACTCATAGGAACATAGGAACAGCCCCACTGGATCAGGCCAAAGGCCCATCTAGTCCAGCTTCCTGTATCTCATAGTGGCCCACCAGATGCCTCAGGAAGTGCATAAGACAACTAGATACCTGCATGTCATTGCCACCCCCCTGCATCTGGCAGAGGTAGCTTACTTCTAAAGTATGGAGGTTGCACTAACCATCATGGCCTGTAGCCTGCAACTGTTTTTTCCTCCAGAAATCTATCCAGTCCACTTTTAAAGGCAACTAGGCCAAATGCCATCACCACCTCCTGTGGCAAGTTGTTCCACAGATTAATTACCTGCTGAGTAAAAAGGTATTTCCTTTTATCTGTTCTCAGTCTCCCAATGCTCAATTTTACTGGATGTCCCCTGGTTCTGGTTGTGAGAGAGGGAAAAGAACCTCCCTCTATCCACTTTATCCATCCCATGCATAATTTTGTATGTCTCAGTCATGTCCCCCCTCAGGTGCCTATTTTCTAAACTGAGGAGCCCAAAACACTGTAGCCTTTCCTCATAAGGGAGGTGCCCCAGGGAGGTGTACCAGCTGTGAGGTACCCAGAGTGAGGTACCAGCTGTGGGGCATGTCCACATGAAGGGCCCAATTTGGCCAGCGTTTCACCCTATATGTTGTGGAGCATTATCAAGGGACTACAAGTAAAAATAAAAACCAAAAACTTATGAAATACTAAAATTAACTAGGAGCAGAGATGTTGAAGCTCCATTAAGTGCAGCCCAATCCTAATCTGCATTGGAGCAGGCTGGCTGGGTAATTCCCCTGGGTAAGACCCAGCCAACCTTCTGGGGCTGCTCAGATCTGCACCAGTGAAATGCTGGCACAAATCCAAGAGGCCTAGACTGGGGCCATTTGGCCCCAGGACCGGGGTTAGGATCCAGCCTAATGGCAGGACCCACCAAAAGTAATTTCATGGCCAGAAGTGCTGTCATTGTGACGCCAGAGCCTGCTGCTTTCCTGAGAATGCAGCAATGAGTTGGGTCATTTCTCATCCATTTTCCAACAGCAAAGTGAATCAGAAAGGAAAAAAATCCTATTTACAATCCTGACACAAGCAAAACAACCACACAGCCCTCCCACTTTCCAACATCCCATCTTTCCATATTTTCAGTATGGCTGCTTAAAGTGCCTTGCGACCCACCTGAAATTGCCTTGCGACCTACTGGTGGGTCCTGACCCACAGTTTGGGAACCACTGTGCTAGGTAGATTCAGGATGCAGCAGGGCTTCTGGAACCAAGAAACAATAATTGATGTTCCTCCATATGCAGACTAACAGCAAACTGCTAAATATAGGTCTATTTATATCTGTCAGTAACCCCATTCTGCCCCTACCAAAGTGATGGTAGCTGGAGCAAGTGAGGAAACCTGACATGAGAGAAATGATCTTTTGTCTTTCTGCGGGCTGCCAAGTTTTCTTATGAGTGTTAAACAGTTTCTATCACATGTCAATCACACTTCGGAGCCGTCTCTCAGCCCTATCATGGGCCAACTGAGTAGCCTGAGGTTCTACTTGAGAAGCCACTTTCAAACCGCAGCCGGGTTACAAAACCAGCTCCCAACGCACAGAACTGGCTGCTGGGGGAGGCAAAGAGAGACATGCAATGCGGCGGTTTGCAGGATATGTGTGATAAATAAATAAAACCAGAATGGTCCTTAAAAAAAGAAGAAGAAGAAGCCCACTCTGCACACATTGCCTTGGTTTCAGTGTGCATGGAAGGGATAGAGTTGATAAAGGGATGTTCTTTTCCCCTCTCTCAAAACACCAGAACCAGGGGGCATCTGCTAAAACTGAGGGTTGGGAGAGTTGAAACAGATAAAAGGAAGTACTTTTTTACCCAGCGGGAAGTTAATCTGTGGAACTCTTTGCCACAGGAGGTGGTGACAGCATCTGGTCTAGATGCCTTTAAGAGGGAATTGGACAGATTTCTGGAAGAAAAGTCCATTGTGGGCTATAGGCAATGATGGGTTGTAACCTCCTTACATTAGTAGTAGGCTACTTCAGAGTACCGGTGCAAGGGAGTGGCAACAGGATGCAAGCATTTTGTTGTCTCATGCCTCCCTGGGGCACCTGGTGGGCCACTGTGAGATACAGGAAGCTGGACTAGATGGGCCTTTGGCCTGATCCAGCAGGGCTCTTCTTATGTTCTTATGTTCAGTGCAGGATTGTTTTAAACCAAGATCAGAAATGGGGGAGTCAGGGATCCATTATTATTTATTTATTTACTTACTTATTGAAAATCACAAGATGACTAACAAATCACACACAAAGTACAAATGCACTTGTACAAAAAAAAAATCAAAAATGTCAACTGAGCCAACTCTGATATCACAAGAAGCCATGGTTTTCCCACCACATAAATGAGCCCTAGATTGCTCTGGGCTTGCAAGCTCCCTCCCGCCTCATCTTTTCTTGCCTCCTTAAACTCCGTCATGTGATGGCAACATCCTGGCTTGTTAAACGGCGGTTCCATGGTTCGTGCAAAGCAGCAAGCTGCGCTTTAAAACTGACTTCCGAACCAGGATGTGAAACCAACTTCAAACTCTGATCTGACATTCTGGTTTGAACGCTAGTTAGGCCACAGTTTTCAGCTTTGTAGAGGTCATGGAACTATGTCAGTGGTTCCCAAACCAGTTGGTTTCCCCCAGTGATTCCCCAGGAAGCTGCAGGAACCAAGCAGGGGAGCAACGGAATCCTCACAAAAAACCCACTACCCTATACAAGGTATATGATTGTATCCTTAATGGGATCCACACAGTGATGGGATCTACAAACGACCTGGGGGAAATGCTGGGCGGGACTTACGCGGGGCTTCCATGTGATTGGCTGCCCGTCCTCAGCGTTCTGCAGCTGTCCTGGCCTCGGGGGGGCTGCCCCCGGTTAGCACGCCCCACCGCTGCTCACCCAGGCACCCGGCGCGACCCTCACCCGTCCTCCGCAGCGAGCAGGAGCCCCCCCCCCGAGGCCAGGGCAGCTGCGCATTGCCGCGGACGGGCTGCCAATCACCCGGATGTCCCACCTATGTCCCGCCCAGCGTTCCCCCAGGTCGTTTGTAGATCCCATCACTGGATCCACAGTACAGCCTGGGACCACAATATCTGAGGGACCAGCTACTCCCATATAATCCTGCCTCTTACTCTTAGGTCCTTGGAGAGGGCCCTGTTGAGAGTGCAGTAGTAAGAAGCAGGGACTTTGCACATGTGGCACCACTTTTATTGAACTCACTACCAGAAAACCTGGGGCACGTCGGTTTGACTCTGTCGAGCCGCTGCTTCGGCGACTACACTGGCTGCCGGTTCTGTTCCAGGCCCAATTCAAAGTGCTAGTTTTGACTTTTAAAGCCCTTTACGGCTCGGGTCCGGGGTATTTGAGGGACCGCCTTCTTCCATATAATCCAACCCGTACTCTTAGATCATCTGGGGGGGGCCCTTCTGACTGTGCCGCCACCAGGAGAAGTAAGAGGAGTGGCGGCCAGGAAGAGGGCCTTCTCGGTGGTGGCCCCCCAACTCTGGAACACCCTTCCCCTCGAACTGAGAACTGCTCCCTCTCTGTTTACATTTCGGCGGGGGCTGAAGACCTTTTTATTCCAAAAAGCTTTTAATTGCTGACAGGTTGGCTGGCTGGTTATTATGATCCACGGGGCTTGTGTCTTATTTTATTTTTTAATTGTTTTTAAATTGTTTGTGTTTTTTAATCTTGATTGTTTATTGTTTAATACTGTTTTTAACTGTTTTTAATGTTAACTGTTGTACTTTATTTTTATCCTTTTTAATATTGTAAGCCGCCTTGGACATCTGCCTTGGCAGAGGAAAGGCGGGGTAGAAATTTCTTAAATAAATAAATAAAATAAATAAAACCTAAAATCTCCCCCTTCAGAGTTTCTGGCGAGGCCTAAAAACACTTTTATTCACATTAGCTTTTGGGGGTGGATAAGGGTGGAATAATCCTGGTTGTCTTTAACTGGCCTTATCATGTATTCACATGTTTATTTTTAGCTTGCTGTGTATTGCTTTTTCACTTGCCACCAACTATGGTTTTGTTTTAGAATTACTACAGATACTACTTGCTGTGCTGGCTTTAAGTGTTCTAGATTTTGTTCATTTTATAATTTGATGCTGTATTTTATATATTCGGGGCCCAATACTCCTACCCGACTTTCCAGTGCCGGTGCAGCTGCAAAGCAGCCTTGAGGAAAGGGAACAAATGTTTCCTTACCTGGAGGAGGTCTCCATGACTGCCCCCTACTGCAGGATGCGGCGCATGCAGTGATGGGATCTACAAACGACTTGGGGGAATGGAGGGCGGGACTTAGACGGGACTACCGTTTGATTGGCAGCCCGTCCGTGCACTTCCGCTTTCATTCTGCTGGCCCCGCGGCACCCCCTCCAAGGCCAGGGACGGCTGCAGGGCGAGCAGAACGAAAGCGGAAGTGCGTGGACGGGCTGCCAATCAAACGGTAGTCCTGTCTAAGTCCCGCCCTCCGTTCCCCCAAGTCATTTGTAGATCCCATCGCTGGGCGCATGCCCTGTTGGCACAACTGCACCAGCGCTGGAAAATTGGATAGGATTTGGCTCTAAGATTTGTAAGCCGTCTTGAGCTTTGGGAAAGGCAGGCTATCAATGTTTTAAATAAATACTTTTAAATAATCTAGAAAAAGTGTATTCCATTTCTGTTCTGCAAAGCAATGCTGATCTGAGTCACAGGTTCTGTTTGAGAGATTGCCGAATATGCACCTCTTTTTTTTTTTTTTTGAGACCTCTGTATTGAAGTTACTAGCCACGATCCAAAGGAATGTAAAGCAGAGCCAGTCTTTTCACCCAAGAACAGCCCCCCTGTTCAAACTGCCCTGAAGGCTGCAAGCCCCACATAAAGCGACCTGCTGGCAGAGGCAGATCTAAGGGAGGGCAGAGCTCTAAGTTTTGCAAGAAGCCTGACCTTGCAGTGGAAATCCCTCCTCTCCTGCACCGTTCTAGCCAATCCTCACAGGGAAAAGCAACGTCTTGGTGTTGCTTACTGGCTACAGCAGCAAGGGAGAGGCGGGATTGACACGACAGGGTAAGGCTCCTTGCAACACTTAGAGCGTTGCCCTCCCTGTAGATCCGCCTCTGCCTGCTGGGTACTGGAAGTGCAGCAATGTCTTCAATGCCTTTTTTAAAGCAGAGATAAGAGGAACCACAACTGTACTTGGGGCAGGAGCTTTTTTCCTTTAATGCCATTTGCAGAACCCTGACGTGACAAATCACAAAGACGCTGTGAGCAGTAAGACTTCCGTGCCGCAAATGTGGGCGTAGAGATAGCATCTCCTTTCCAGGGGCCCCGTCCTCCTGCAGTGCCTTCGCCATGGATGCTGCTGCTGCCGCTGCCGTCGTCTACACAGAGATGAAGTTCCCTGAGGTTGCCTCAAACAGAAGTAACCTGGGCTGCGTTCAACAGCCAGGTAAGTTCTGTTTATTTCAGGGCATTCTCTTGAGCATTCTCTGTCTGTGGGGAGAGGGGATTTGTCAACACACCAATGCAGTCCATCTCAGCTCCACTTCGAACAGTTTCAGACATACAGAGAAAGAAGATACAAAGTGCACATTGTTATTGTTATTCATTCAAAGATTTGTATTCTGCTTTTCCTCCTTGTATTGGCAGAGGACCCAGAATGGCTCCCAGCAGCAAATTAGAACCAACAGTAAAAATACAGCCATGCATCTGAAAGATGCTTCGGAAGTAACATCAACAAAAATAAGTTGCCTTCAGGGAACGTACGAGCTGGCAGTATACCTAGAGCTTGTATGTTGTTCTGAAACAAGTTCTTTGAATGCTATACCGGGAGTGTGTTAGAGATCGTGTTTCTCCCTCTTCTGCCACTTCAAAAAAGGGGAAGCACAGTCCTATGCATGTCTACTCAGAAGTAAAACTCATTGTATTCAGGAGGGCTTACTACTCCTATGTACAGACATGTCCCTGTATCTGCTGGAGTTTTGTTCCAGATCCTCCCATGGATACCTGTTTCAGAACAACTGTGGATACTGGGGGTGCCTTTTCAAAAATAGGGGAACATCAGTGGTTTTGCTGCAACAAGGTTAAAAAAAAGGAGATTTGTTTAATGTTCCCCTATCTTTTTAAGGCGACCCAGTATCCAAGGAATCAGTGGATAACTGAAACCATGGATACCAAATCAGTGGCTATGGGGCACGCCTGTATAGGATAGCTTCCGAGTCCTGCAAGTCTTTATCAAATGTGAAATCAAGGCATGGGAGCCAATTTTCTTCCTAGAAACACTTGTCAGAAAATAAAGCAAAAAATCTCCATCTGCTTTTCATGGAAAGATCATTGTTGCTCTCTTATAAACATTCTGCACAAAGAAGGGGCCACTGATGAGCTCCCTCTTTGGAGACACTTTAGTTTCTCAGCTCTCCTCCCCAACTGATAAGTCTCCAGATAGCATCTACATTCATTCGTTTGTTATCTCTGAACTTCCTGCAGATCACCAAGGAGGCATAAACATAACCCCAATTCTTATGCACTCCTACTGACTTCCTGTACTTTTTGAAGGCATTGTTTATTACCTCAAAAGCCTTACATGGCCTGGAAACACTGTACCTTTCGGAGAAGCTGCATCCATTTGATCTCATCTCATTAAGATCTGGGGGCAGGACGGGATATGGGTCCAGATCTGGGCTGCAGCAACCAGCCTTCCTTGGTAGGTGGAGCTAAGGGCAGCCCATGGCTTAGGGCCTGTGAGTTGACCCCTCAGGCAGTCGGTTGCTGCCTTGCCCTTGAAGACCTGCTCTCCCTAACCTGGTGTTGTGCCAAATTCCCTGCTGGGCCTTCCCAAGGGCCCCGATGCCCACACTAGGCTAACTAGTTTCCCCTCCAGAGCAGCCTCAGAGATAGACAAGAGGGAGGGGGTTCCTTCACCCACTAGGCCTCCTCTCTTCCAGCAGCTTTGCTTGGAATCACCGGCTGGCCAGCCTCCTCCAGTCAGCCCTCATCACCAGCTTAGCTCAAAATACCCTAATAGCACCAACAAACCCGACCACCAAACAATAGGCAGTCAGCTTGCCTAAGCCACAATTGCCTCCTCCACTTGGTGGCTCCAGGGGCATGGCAGCCATACAACAGTTCCCAATAGTCTCCCATAACAACCTTACCTTCCTTTATCCAGTCCTTCTTTTATTTATTTATTTATTTATTTATTTATTTATTTATTTATTTATTTATTTATCCATCCATCCATCCATCCATCCATCCATCCATCCATCCATCCATCCATCCATCCATCCATCCATCCATCCGCTTCACCTGCCCAGCACTGCACCTACCCAGGTGCTCACTTACTGCAGCTCCTGCCTCCAACTTTATACTGAGGCCAGCCAATCGGTGTCTGTTGCTAGGCAGGCTCTACCATCAGCCACACCCATCTGCACCTGCGCTAACCTCCCTTCATAGCCAGATCCCTCATCTGCCTGCAGCTGTGCTCCTGAGGCTTGCAAAGACCTTGGGGGTGAACCCTGTAATCCCTGGCTGATATGGACAGGAGGCCACTGCTGAAACCATTCCTTACCTCCTTACTGCCTTTTCCAATACACCTGGTTGGGAGAGGTTCCCCCCACTCCCCTCCACTTCCTTTTTCAAAAGCCAAGGAGCAGGAAAAGAAGGGACACGGGAGAAGCAGCACCACCACCAAGGCAGAGAGAGGGGGGCGTAAAGCCTTGGGTGGAAAGAATGGCTAGTGGCATGCTTCATGGGCCTGGCATAGGGAATGGGGGTGAGACATCATCAGGTGCCGGGGGAAAGGCTTGGGTGGGATTCAAGCACACAACTAGGAGACTGGTGGTGTCTAGTAACCCACAGCCCAATCCTAAGCAGCGCCGGCTGCACCAATGGGGCATGTGCTGCATCCTGCAGTTAGTGGGAGGGGTAGTCACGGAGGCCTCCTCAAGGTAAGGGTAATGTTTGTTCCCTCACCCCAGAGCTGCCTTGCCCTTACCGCAGTGCTGGAAAGTGGGTTAGGATTGCGCCCCCCCCCTCCCCAGTCTTTTCACCTGCATTCTTACAGGTCATCCCCGGCCATGTCCCCGCTGGCATCGGGTGGCGCTGCAGGTTGGATGGGCTGGAAACGTCATCCTGCTGGCGGCAGC
>JAJKFI010033074.1:0-18614 GCA_029204185.1 Lerista edwardsae | reverse complement strand
ATATAATAATAATAATAATAATAATAATAATAATAATAATAATAATAATATTTATATACCGCCTTTCTTAAGTCATTAGATTACTCTAATGACTGTAACTCAAGGCAGTTCACATGGGCAGACTTTATTCATAAACCTGAAGGTTTTTACAATATTACAGAAACGTTCTATCTTACAAGAACAACAACACAAACAGATGGATCTTTCTGGATTTAATCTTCTTTCTAGCCACATGTTTGTCTTCTGCTGGCTTCTCTACTCCCACCAGAGAAGCAGCTGACCCAGCACACTCCCCCTCTCACAAGGGAGCCAGAGACAGCTCAGCTTTTAATCAGCTGCAGTTTGTTTTTTTTACAAGGTCTGCCGCTCACAGAGACTTCCTGTAGTCCCGAACTGGCGACCTTCAGATCTTCAGCTCTTTATCTTCAGGCAAACAGAGGCATTAACCCTCTCGACTAAATCTTCTGCCCAAGATATGGCTGCTCTAAGTGCTTCGCGACCCACGTGAAATTGGCTTGCGTACCACTGATGGGTCCCAACCTACAGTTTGGGAACCACTGTTCTAGGACAATGCTGTACCCAGGAATGTGCAACATTGCTCTAAGAATTGTTGCTGGTCTTCTTGAAATTCTGCAGCTCCACTTCTCCTTTCGTGGCATGTCTCGGATGCACAGTGCCTGGTGCGATGTCATCATTTCATGCACCTCCCCAGTCTGACCTACCCTCTTGCCCTCCTGCATTGTGAGGTCAGGGTGGGGACACGCGACAACACGACGATGTTGCGTCCCATGTCCTTACAGTAGATGTTACAAGAAATGGACGGTGTCACCAGGTCTCAGGGATTCTCATGAAATATCTCTGAAATGTTTTGCCATAAGAGGAATTTCCCAACTTGTCTCCAGTGTCACTTTGGGCACTGCTGAGTCACTGGCTTCCCTTCAGCTCCACGACAGTCAAGCGAGTATTTTGATTCCTCTTTACTCTGTGCACTCCATCCTGCCCTGCATTTCCACCCGCATCTCCTTGATGGCTGCATACAACCTCCCCAGCCCTTAGAAGGCCAAAAATCATCACTTGTGACTATTGTTGGCCTTCAGGGGGCCTTTTTGAGGGCCGGGGAAGCCAGGTGTGACATCCCCAGCCCTCAGAAGGCCTTCTGAGGCATTCCAGAGACCAAAAGCCATCACTTCTGATTTTTTTTTTACTTGGATTTATATACCGCCTTTCTTAGGCCACCAGATTTCTCTAATGACTATAACTCAAGGCAATTTATATAGGCAGACTTTATTCAGAAACCCGAAGGTTTTTACAATTTTTACAGAAAATGTTCTATCTTTCAAGAACTACACACATACAGATGGATCTTTCTGTATTTAGTCCTTCTTTCTGGCTACCCGTTTGTCTTCTTGCTGGCTGATAAGCGGCTTCCCTGCTCCCACCAGAGAAGCGGCTGAACTTCAGCACAACTCCCCCTCACTACAAGGCAGCCGAAGCTCAGCTGTTAATCAGCCGCAATTAACTAGGCCTGCCGCTCACAGAGACTTCCGGCTGTCCCGAACTGGCGACCTTCAGATCTTCAGCTCATCTTCAGGCAAACAGAGGCATTAACCCTCTCGACTAAATCTTCTGCCCAAGCAGAAGTGCTTTTAAAAAAAAGCAGAGGAGGAGGGCAGCCCCTGCAGCAGAGTGGCACCCCCTGCCAAGTTCAGGAGAGGGGCAAATTTGATGTGCCTCCTGGCCTGGCACCAAGGTGCCTTTGTCCCTCCTAGCCCCCTAAGTAAGCCATTGAGCCTCTGCATATCTACTCAGAAGTAAGTCCCACTGTGTCCAATGCAGTTTACTCCCAGGACAGCTTCTACAGGCATAGCCCCATATCTGCAGGTGTTCCATTCCGGGGTATCCCCACTGTGGATATGAAAACCAGATATGGGGGACACCTATATGAATAACGCCTCCTTTGTGCCAATACGTCGCCTGAGTTTTATTGAAGAAGCACTTGCAGCACGTTTCTTAAACCACCTGGCTTAACTAAAGAGTCGAACGAGCCGGCGACCAGACTGCATGCTAGAGGGCAACTAACAGGAAGCAGGAGGCATTGAATCGTGGAGACCAGATCCAGGAATATGGGGCGGGGCGCCTGTATAGGATTGCAGCCTCAGTGACCCAGATCGCTTCTCTCTCTTTCACTGTTTCATAGGAGATGGTGAAGAAAGAAGTGCATGGTTAGTACCAGTGGTGGGATTCAGGGGGTTCGCCCAGGTTCTATAGAACCGGTTGTTAAAAGGCCAGGCCCCGCCCACTCGCTTACCTCGGCTGGCTTTGGGGTTTTTTTGGTTCTGGCTATGACATCATAGAACTGGTTGTTAATTCATTTGAATCCCACCACTGGTTAGTACCAATCACTGCCACAGTCACATAATTACTTTGGCTGTTCATATTAGAGGTGAAGGTATTTACGTTGTCAGCTGTTGGCGTGGGTTTGTTTGTTTCGATATTTCTCCCCTTTTAATTTCTATCCCGTTTCTATCTATCATAGCAGTTCTCCAACTCTTTACTTCTGGGACCCATGTTCTCAGCCAACGTTGTCAGCCACATTGCATCGCGCCCCAGAAAGCTTTAAGGTTTCCAGGTTGTGCCCCAGAATGCAAAGCTGCAAGGCATTCTGGGACACAATGCGGACAACAGAGTGGGTCATGTGCTGCACTGTCCAGAAGCTTCAAGGCATTTGGGAGCATGACATGACCAAAATGCCTTGCAGCTTCCAGGTAGCGCTGGCCCCGTGACCCACCAAAAACTGGGTCATGACTCACTTGAGGGAATCACAACCCACAATTTGAGAGCTGCTGCTTTAATATAGTTGTTATATTTCAAACCGTGTACTATAAAAAATAAGTACTGTAGAGACTCAAGCTGCCTACCCCACAATCCCCTTAAATTAGAATACTTGGGTTTAAACTTTTTTAGCTATCTGGGAGTCAATGTTGGGATGACATTAGGGGTGCAATCCTAAACTGGAGTTAGGCTGGCACAGTTAGGCCAGCAAAGTATTACCAAGGGCCACTGTAAAGAACATTTAGAGCAGTGATGTCATTCAGGGGGAATGGACCAGAACGGGCGTTCCGGATCCTAACGGGCTCCGTGGCTGCTTCCGGGTTCCCGACAAGTGCCAATCAAAAGTGAGTTCCTGTTCCTAAATCATTTGAATGACACCACTGATTTAGAGCACTCTTGGATTCAGGGAGGATGGCTCATGTCTGTGTGCTGGCCTTTGTGACTCCGAGAGTCATCCAAACATACTTTATAGTGTCCCTTGTATAGCCAAACTGTGCCGGCCTAACTCCAGTTTAGGATTGCATTCTTGATTGAATTTCTTGGGCTTCGGCTGAAACCCTTTGAATATCATACTGCAGAGAAGCCAGAATGGGAGCCAGAATTTCTTTTGATGCTCTCACTGCAGTAGCTGTGACAACCAGCAGTGTCACAGGTGTGGTGTTCAATCAACAAAAAAGGAGACCTGCTCTTCAGGAGTGGAAACTGCAGCAAAAACATCCATGGATACTCCTGATATGTTCAGAAAAGTACCCGCTTCACTCAGCTCAAAAGGTTACTCATAACCGTCCATGTGCACTGGGTATGAAACAGCACCACCAAGTGGCTGCCGGGAGGGGTTCATCTTCTTTCCTGCCCTTTATGATAATTCATCGCTTTGCTCCCTTTCACATGCGCAGATGGAGGAGCAAAACCAGGTCCAAGTTTATCACAAGCCGAGCCAGAAGCCCCAATACAATAAGAATGCGCGAGTTCCTCTTTTTTACTATTTACTTGGTCATATCTTGCTCACAGATTTGGGCGGCAGATCTTTGTAACGCACAGATTGGAGCAAGAAGGACCAGGATTACACTGGTGGACGATGAGTTTGAGAACTGAAGCCTGAGAGCCGTCTCTTTCAAAAGACCCTCCAAATTTCCATCTCTTCAAGCAACTACTAAAAGAAAAGCAGTGGGACTCTCCCTTAAGGCAACTAACACTGTCAAGCCCATGGACTCTCCATAGAAAAAAAGGCCCCCATTAAGGAAAGAAATATTTATTTTTGTATAAACCTTGGAAACCATAATTCATTTTAATGCACATTCTGGATATAGATTGTCTGTTGCTCCCCCATCTCATTCTCTCTGGAGGAGAGAGACTTCTTGCATGAAATAAGCTTTGTTAACAGAGAGCATTTCATGGGGGGGTCCGTGGTGTCCTTACACTCAAAGTCAGAGGCGGAGGAAGGGTGTAGCCTGGGGAGGCGCGAGCCATGGGCGCTGGCAGCGGCGGGGCGCCATTGCGCAGAGTCCGCAGACTAACCAACGCACTGTCTGGCCCACCCGCCCTCCCTTATGTCCGTTCTGCTCCAAAATGGAGCTATTCCGGGTGCAGGGAGGCTTGGCTAGGTGACGCACGGGGGCAGGGCGATGTGCTAGGGCCCAGTTTCGTCGCCCTGCCATGGGCACACTCGGAGCTCCGTTCGTCCCTGCTCAAAGTGCTAACTAAGTGTTGCAGGAGCCTGAGCTCCTGTGTAACGCAGTCCCTCCCCCTCACCTCCAGAGCCATTCATGGCCCAGAGAGCAAAGCCTCCGAAACGTGAATGGCTCTGGAGGCAAGGGGGAGGGCCGCTTTACCCAGGAGCTCAGGTTGTTTCAACACTTAGGATTTTGTTCCTCCCGTAGGAACGCCACCTTGGGGAGGTGCAGAAATAAGCACACAAGGAGAACGTTTTAACTCCGAAGCTGCTTTTGCAACATTACTGCTTCGCCAACGACGGCTGCTTCCCAGAAACCATCTCATCACTCAGTTTGACCCATCAGATTTGGTTTCAGGACACAAGAGCCTAGAGGGTCTTTACCTTGGACTTTACATTTGTGCTACGATAATTATAGAAGGATTGTAGATTCTGTATGATTGGTTTGCATGGCAACGTCTCACCTCTTGGAGAAGTGGGGTGCAAGCACACATCTGGGCAGCACAATCCTAATTTGCGCTGGATGGGTGAGGACAGATGGGCCTGCACCAAACCCAACTCGGTTTAGGTGCACTAGGGAGCCTTTCCAGGGCAAGGGCACATCCGTCCCATTCAGCAGGCGTAGAACCAAGGAAGCCGCATGGCCTGAATCGGGGCCATGCGGCCTCCCAACGGATCCTTGGATGCAGCCTAATAACTGCATCCCAGGCCCGCCCCCACCCCAGGCCAGCACACCTGCCGGCACGCCCACTCCCCACCCACGCCCCACCCAGTTCTGCCTCCTCCCTACCTTCCTCCTCCCAGAAACCCCCCCTGTGCCAGCCAAGTTCGGCTGGCATACGGGAGGCTCCCCAGCAGCGCTCCTGGGCCCACGCTACAAGTAGCATCGGCGCTAATGCCGTAGTGCTGATGCAACCGTGTTGCATTGGCACCACAAGGCACTTGGGATTGCGCCCACAATGAGTTCTTTCCACTGTAGGTCTGTGGGCATACCAGACTGGGGTTTTTGGAGCCAGGAGCCAGCACTTGAGCCAGATCCTAACTCCCATCACAGCACTTGAGCCAGATCCTAGCTCCCATCACTGGCCTGGTCAGTCCCAATCCAGGCTGCTTGGATTTGCACCGCCGATTTTGGCAGTGCAGATCTGAGTAGCCCCATTCAGGCTGCTGACCTTTACCTGGGCAAAGGGGAATCTATTCCCCTTGCCCCAGGTGGCGCTGCAGCCAGCCTCAATCCAAGGCTGGATATGGGGCAGGATGGGCAGGCTGCCTAATCCATCTCAGGTTTAGGGTTGTGTCCTTAATGTGTCTGTTCTTACAGTCCAATCTTAAGCAGCGCTGGCCTAGCAAGGCCGGCGCAGCAGGGCTGCATCCTAAACCCAGTAGGAGGCAGCAGCAGTGCAGCGCAGAGCAAGGGGAGGTTTTCCCCTTGCACCCAGGTAAGACCCAGCAAACCCTATGGAGCTGCTCAGATCTTCAGATGCAGAATTGCAGGCGCTGGTGAATGTGAGCAGCAGCTGCCCAAATCGGGGCTGCCCTGGCCTGGGATGGGGCTTGTTTTGGCGCAATGGCTGATGGCCGTTGCCGCCCCGTCACCGCCCACTGCTCCGCCCCAGTACATCCTCGGCACACCTCTGGCATGCTCTCCGCGAAGTCCTGTGCCGACTGAGCACTGCCAGCGCTTGACCGGTGCACAGCCGAAGCAGCTGATAGGCTCAGTGGCACCCGAACACCAGCGCTGCTGCTTGCACCGGTCCAGCACCCAACTCATTTGGCACAGGCACGCCTGACAGCACATTTGCAACAGTACTGGACCAGCACAACACCAGTATAGGATTGCGCTCCTAATCGGTCTGGCCACTGGCAAGTCAATATAGTGAAATCACCAATTATTCACTGAATAATTGGCTGGGATCATCCGTATGACTAATTCAGACAGCATTCATTCAGCATACAACCCCTGTATGAGCATTATTACCCCTGCTAACTGGGCAAGAGGCACTTTTTCAAGTGGTGTCCTCTTATATTTAGCAAGGGGAGAGCAATTGTCCCTCTTCACCCCTGCGCAGTGTCTTTTCTAGTGGCTGTTGCTGGTGGTGTTCTCTTTTTAGACTGTGAGCCCTTTTGGGACAGGGAGCCATTTAACTTTATTCTTATTATTTGCCTGTAAACCGCTTTGTGAACTTTGTGTTGAAAAGCTGTATATAAGTACCTGTTGATTGATTGATTCTCAGTTGACTCCAGTTATGTAGCGAAATCTGTGGTGTGTGTTGGTGCTTGGAGGAATCCAGGAATTTGGAGCCCATTCATTCATCTAAATTTCTGTCTATAATGTATTTATTTAAATTTTATTTATTTTTCTGGCCCTCTACACCTTGCCAGATATTTGATGCGCTCCTCCACCTAAAAAATTTGGAGACCCCTGCTATAGGTAATTGAAGAAGGTACAGTAACAGGGGGAGGGGAAACAGGATTGACACTGAAGAGGATTGAGAAAAGGTGAATATTTTATACAAGCAAAGTGTTTTCAGGAAATATTTGTATTCCCAAAACAGTGTTCTCCACTGAAAACAGAAACTGGATACTATTCCGTGCTGCCCTAGCCTTAACTTCTTCTGACCATGCAAATTATTTGGATGACAAACTATGGGCCCTACGTTTCTTCTGCTTTTAAGGAAGCTCCTTATTTTGGTTTGCTGCTGTTCAATTATAACATTTCATAGAGCAGAATGAGGTACTTCAGTAACTACATCTCTTGACAGCCTCGCAGTACAATTCACAGCACTTTGGAGCTATCCTGCAAACTGTAGCGCAGATGGATAGAACCTCAAGGACTTCAATATATTCAGGCTAACAGTTCGGGAAGAGGGGTAAATGAGTGCTAATGGAACCTTAATGTTGCATTGTACTGCAAGAAGAATCAAGCTAGAATAAAGCTCCATAACAGAGAGATTGTACACCATTTGCCCTTGTAATCCAAGGTCATCAAGACCTAAGCAGTCTCAACAGTGCCAGTGTCAGGTTTCTGGGTCCCTGGAGCAGTCAGTTACCCCTCTAAGCCTTCATAGCACTACTACTGCCACCAGTACTGAGGGTTCCAGGGTTAGCCTGGCCCAATAGGTCCCCTGTTGTCATAGACTCTTTGCCAAACTGGCTGACCCTTGTTGTTGTTCAGTCGCTAAGTCATGTCCGACTCTTCGCGACCCCCTGGACCTCAGCACGCCAGGCCTCCTCGTCCTCCACTAGCTTCCGGAGTTCGCCCAATTTCATGTTCATCGCTTCGGTGACACTGTCTAACCATCTCATCCTCTGCCGCCCCCTTCTCCTTTTGCCTTCCATCTTTCCCAGCATGAGGGTCTTTTCTAAAGAGTCCTCTCTTCTCAGGAGGTGGCCAAAGTATTGGAGCTTCAGCTTCAGGATTTGTCCTTCCAGGGAGCAATCAGGCTTGACTTCCTGTAGGATTGACCGGCTGACCCTAGGTCCCTAAAATTATTAATGATCTAGGCTCCAAAGAATCAAACTGGCCCCATTTGTAACTATGATAAGTAAGAGTATGATACTTCATGTTTTTGTTGCCTTTTTCTATTTAATATACAGTATATTGTGATATTCCTGCTTTGATTTAGTACCCTTTTGATGACTGTGTTCCTGTAATGAAGAAAAAAAATGATTAAATAAGTCTGTATACTGCATACACAATACACACATACAATATATATAAGAAATAAATTATTTTTTTTTTCCAGTGCAGTGTGCTACTATATTGTCTTCACTTTGTCCCACTGCTGTGCTTACTTCAAAATTGTTTCCAGATCTGGTCTCAGTAGACGTCTGCATCGCACTGAGCTTCTGTGAAATGAAATGCAGTCAATTATCTTTCCCTGGAGAATCACTTTGCTTTGGCGCTGGTAGCCTCAAATTAAGCCTCCCCAACAGACATTCAGAATTGCTTGTCAACATGTGATGTTTTTCACTTTCCTGCAGCTGCCCCTCCCTCTCCCTCAAAAGCCTCTTGGGAAACCACTGTGCCCACAATCAGGCCAAGAGCTGTGTATTTTCTTTTTGTCAGAACGCTAATTTCTTGCTAATCGTTGTTGTCAGTCTCCTTCTTGCCTATGGCAATGAGACTGGGAGTACTGAGCCAGATAGATCTAGTGGTGTAATGTGGACCTGTTGGGACCAATTCCTTCCGATGCCCCAGGGAGCCACTCCCCAGCTGAGTTGCTAACAAGCACTGTGGCTCACTTTTGCTAAGGGAGTGTGCTGTTTCTCTCTAACAGGTGGCTTTCTAGCAAAGATTAGACAGCTGCCAGGGGACAAATCCTTAGGCTTGTAGCATATACATTATCATGCATGTCTAAATCATTTTTTATGACCTTCAGGGCTCAAACCTTACCTGGAGTTAGGCCGGCACAGTTAGGCCAGCTGGCACAAGCATGTTTCGACCACTCTCGGAGTCAGGGAGGATGGTGCACGTCCGTGTGCTGGCCTCTCTGAGTCCAAGAGTGGTCCAAGCATACTTGACAATGTCCCTTGTGCTGGCCGAACTGTGCTGGCCTAACTCCAGGTTAGGATTAGGGACACAAAAAGTGTCCCACTGGCTCAGGCCAAAGGCCCATCTAGTCCATCTTCCTGTATCTCACAGTGGCCCACCAGACGCCTCAGGGAGCACACAAGACAACAAGATTCTTGCATCCTGTTGCCATTCCCCTGCATCTGGCATTTAGAAATAGGCCACGTCTAAAACCTGAAGGTTGTGTATAGTCATCATGGCTTGTAACTTGCAATGGGCTTTTCCTCTGTAAATATGTCCAATTCCATTTTAAAGGCATCTAGGCCAGGTGCTATCACAACATCCTGTGGCAATTAACTATGCTTGTCCACTATCGCCGCTGGAGTTAAATACAGATTGGGGAAGGGAGACATCATTACAAGGAAACTATCAGTGGCATTCCTAGGGGGTGCAAAGTGCCCCCCTTTGGGGAACACACTGAATACCCGAATACCCATTCTGAGGTAAACACACTAGTGGCCAGTCAAGATTCTCCACAGCATTTCTCTTTGACAGGTACCTGAATACCCATGTAGCCCCTTTCCCTTTCCTTCAGAGCCATTCGCAGCTGCGGGAGCAAAGTGGAGGAGATGACCCCGCATTGCTCTCACAGCCATGAATGGCTTGGAAGGGGAGGGGCCACTTTACATGAGCTCTCAGGTGCTTGAAAAACTTACTGCATTCCCCTCCCCCCCTGGGAATGCTTATGGAAACTGTCATAAGTCAGCCTTATTTAAGGGGACTGTGCTTTATTTAATGTTCACTTGTTCTATTAAAGTATAGTGCTATATTGAATACCTACCCCATTTTGACCACAAAGTCACAGGTGACAAAAATCGAAGGAGGCATTTAGATGGTTTTACAGGAAAGGGAAACTGTGGCTGCAAAACCTACTTCTGATGTGTGGACGCTCCAGGTCATGGTGGCCATAGGCTGCGGCAGCCATATTTTCCTCAGAAGCTTTTGCCAGACTGCTGCTGCATCTTTGTGTAGCATTATTCTCAGAACCATCCAGGAGGAAAACATGACAGCTTGTAGCCTACGATCACAGAAACAATGCTCCGCTCACTGTGCTTTCTTCATGACACCTCGTGTTTACATCTCCCACACAACCAGATAGCTACATCTTATTGCCACTCCCCCGCATCTGGCATTCTGAGGTAAATTCTGAGGTAAACACACTAGTGGCCAGTCAAGATTCTCCACAGCATTTCTCTTTGACAGCCACCAGAATCAGTTGCTCCTCTTCAGACATGTACTCATAGGAACATAGGAACAGCCCCACTGGATCAGGCCAAAGGCCCATCTAGTCCAGCTTCCTGTATCTCATAGTGGCCCACCAGATGCCTCAGGAAGTGCATAAGACAACTAGATACCTGCATGTCATTGCCACCCCCCTGCATCTGGCAGAGGTAGCTTACTTCTAAAGTATGGAGGTTGCACTAACCATCATGGCCTGTAGCCTGCAACTGTTTTTTCCTCCAGAAATCTATCCAGTCCACTTTTAAAGGCAACTAGGCCAAATGCCATCACCACCTCCTGTGGCAAGTTGTTCCACAGATTAATTACCTGCTGAGTAAAAAGGTATTTCCTTTTATCTGTTCTCAGTCTCCCAATGCTCAATTTTACTGGATGTCCCCTGGTTCTGGTTGTGAGAGAGGGAAAAGAACCTCCCTCTATCCACTTTATCCATCCCATGCATAATTTTGTATGTCTCAGTCATGTCCCCCCTCAGGTGCCTATTTTCTAAACTGAGGAGCCCAAAACACTGTAGCCTTTCCTCATAAGGGAGGTGCCCCAGGGAGGTGTACCAGCTGTGAGGTACCCAGAGTGAGGTACCAGCTGTGGGGCATGTCCACATGAAGGGCCCAATTTGGCCAGCGTTTCACCCTATATGTTGTGGAGCATTATCAAGGGACTACAAGTAAAAATAAAAACCAAAAACTTATGAAATACTAAAATTAACTAGGAGCAGAGATGTTGAAGCTCCATTAAGTGCAGCCCAATCCTAATCTGCATTGGAGCAGGCTGGCTGGGTAATTCCCCTGGGTAAGACCCAGCCAACCTTCTGGGGCTGCTCAGATCTGCACCAGTGAAATGCTGGCACAAATCCAAGAGGCCTAGACTGGGGCCATTTGGCCCCAGGACCGGGGTTAGGATCCAGCCTAATGGCAGGACCCACCAAAAGTAATTTCATGGCCAGAAGTGCTGTCATTGTGACGCCAGAGCCTGCTGCTTTCCTGAGAATGCAGCAATGAGTTGGGTCATTTCTCATCCATTTTCCAACAGCAAAGTGAATCAGAAAGGAAAAAAATCCTATTTACAATCCTGACACAAGCAAAACAACCACACAGCCCTCCCACTTTCCAACATCCCATCTTTCCATATTTTCAGTATGGCTGCTTAAAGTGCCTTGCGACCCACCTGAAATTGCCTTGCGACCTACTGGTGGGTCCTGACCCACAGTTTGGGAACCACTGTGCTAGGTAGATTCAGGATGCAGCAGGGCTTCTGGAACCAAGAAACAATAATTGATGTTCCTCCATATGCAGACTAACAGCAAACTGCTAAATATAGGTCTATTTATATCTGTCAGTAACCCCATTCTGCCCCTACCAAAGTGATGGTAGCTGGAGCAAGTGAGGAAACCTGACATGAGAGAAATGATCTTTTGTCTTTCTGCGGGCTGCCAAGTTTTCTTATGAGTGTTAAACAGTTTCTATCACATGTCAATCACACTTCGGAGCCGTCTCTCAGCCCTATCATGGGCCAACTGAGTAGCCTGAGGTTCTACTTGAGAAGCCACTTTCAAACCGCAGCCGGGTTACAAAACCAGCTCCCAACGCACAGAACTGGCTGCTGGGGGAGGCAAAGAGAGACATGCAATGCGGCGGTTTGCAGGATATGTGTGATAAATAAATAAAACCAGAATGGTCCTTAAAAAAAGAAGAAGAAGAAGCCCACTCTGCACACATTGCCTTGGTTTCAGTGTGCATGGAAGGGATAGAGTTGATAAAGGGATGTTCTTTTCCCCTCTCTCAAAACACCAGAACCAGGGGGCATCTGCTAAAACTGAGGGTTGGGAGAGTTGAAACAGATAAAAGGAAGTACTTTTTTACCCAGCGGGAAGTTAATCTGTGGAACTCTTTGCCACAGGAGGTGGTGACAGCATCTGGTCTAGATGCCTTTAAGAGGGAATTGGACAGATTTCTGGAAGAAAAGTCCATTGTGGGCTATAGGCAATGATGGGTTGTAACCTCCTTACATTAGTAGTAGGCTACTTCAGAGTACCGGTGCAAGGGAGTGGCAACAGGATGCAAGCATTTTGTTGTCTCATGCCTCCCTGGGGCACCTGGTGGGCCACTGTGAGATACAGGAAGCTGGACTAGATGGGCCTTTGGCCTGATCCAGCAGGGCTCTTCTTATGTTCTTATGTTCAGTGCAGGATTGTTTTAAACCAAGATCAGAAATGGGGGAGTCAGGGATCCATTATTATTTATTTATTTACTTACTTATTGAAAATCACAAGATGACTAACAAATCACACACAAAGTACAAATGCACTTGTACAAAAAAAAAATCAAAAATGTCAACTGAGCCAACTCTGATATCACAAGAAGCCATGGTTTTCCCACCACATAAATGAGCCCTAGATTGCTCTGGGCTTGCAAGCTCCCTCCCGCCTCATCTTTTCTTGCCTCCTTAAACTCCGTCATGTGATGGCAACATCCTGGCTTGTTAAACGGCGGTTCCATGGTTCGTGCAAAGCAGCAAGCTGCGCTTTAAAACTGACTTCCGAACCAGGATGTGAAACCAACTTCAAACTCTGATCTGACATTCTGGTTTGAACGCTAGTTAGGCCACAGTTTTCAGCTTTGTAGAGGTCATGGAACTATGTCAGTGGTTCCCAAACCAGTTGGTTTCCCCCAGTGATTCCCCAGGAAGCTGCAGGAACCAAGCAGGGGAGCAACGGAATCCTCACAAAAAACCCACTACCCTATACAAGGTATATGATTGTATCCTTAATGGGATCCACACAGTGATGGGATCTACAAACGACCTGGGGGAAATGCTGGGCGGGACTTACGCGGGGCTTCCATGTGATTGGCTGCCCGTCCTCAGCGTTCTGCAGCTGTCCTGGCCTCGGGGGGGCTGCCCCCGGTTAGCACGCCCCACCGCTGCTCACCCAGGCACCCGGCGCGACCCTCACCCGTCCTCCGCAGCGAGCAGGAGCCCCCCCCCCGAGGCCAGGGCAGCTGCGCATTGCCGCGGACGGGCTGCCAATCACCCGGATGTCCCACCTATGTCCCGCCCAGCGTTCCCCCAGGTCGTTTGTAGATCCCATCACTGGATCCACAGTACAGCCTGGGACCACAATATCTGAGGGACCAGCTACTCCCATATAATCCTGCCTCTTACTCTTAGGTCCTTGGAGAGGGCCCTGTTGAGAGTGCAGTAGTAAGAAGCAGGGACTTTGCACATGTGGCACCACTTTTATTGAACTCACTACCAGAAAACCTGGGGCACGTCGGTTTGACTCTGTCGAGCCGCTGCTTCGGCGACTACACTGGCTGCCGGTTCTGTTCCAGGCCCAATTCAAAGTGCTAGTTTTGACTTTTAAAGCCCTTTACGGCTCGGGTCCGGGGTATTTGAGGGACCGCCTCCTTCTATATAATCCAACCCGTACTCTTAGATCATCTGGGGGGGCCCTTCTGACTGTGCCGCCACCAGGAGAAGTAAGAGGAATGGCGGCCAGGAAGAGGGCCTTCTCGGTGGTGGCCCCCCAACTCTGGAACACCCTTCCCCTCGAACTGAGAACTGCTCCCTCTCTGTTTACATTTCGGCGGGGGCTGAAGACCTTTTTATTCCAAAAAGCTTTTAATTGCTGACAGGTTGGCTGGCTGGTTATTATGATCCACGGGGCTTGTGTCTTATTTTATTTTTTAATTGTTTTTAAATTGTTTGTGTTTTTTAATCTTGATTGTTTATTGTTTAATACTGTTTTTAACTGTTTTTAATGTTAACTGTTGTACTTTATTTTTATCCTTTTTAATATTGTAAGCCGCCTTGGACATCTGCCTTGGCAGAGGAAAGGCGGGGTAGAAATTTCTTAAATAAATAAATAAAATAAATAAAACCTAAAATCTCCCCCTTCAGAGTTTCTGGCGAGGCCTAAAAACACTTTTATTCACATTAGCTTTTGGGGGTGGATAAGGGTGGAATAATCCTGGTTGTCTTTAACTGGCCTTATCATGTATTCACATGTTTATTTTTAGCTTGCTGTGTATTGCTTTTTCACTTGCCACCAACTATGGTTTTGTTTTAGAATTACTACAGATACTACTTGCTGTGCTAGCTTTAAGTGTTCTAGATTTTGTTCATTTTATAATTTGATGCTGTATTTTATATATTCGGGGCCCAATAATCCTACCCGACTTTCCAGTGCCGGTGCAGCTGCAAAGCAGCCTTGAGGAAAGGGAACAAATGTTTCCTTACCTGGAGGAGGTCTCCATGACTGCCCCCTACTGCAGGATGCGGCGCATGCAGTGATGGGATCTACAAACGACTTGGGGGAATGGAGGGCGGGACTTAGACGGGACTACCGTTTGATTGGCAGCCCGTCCGTGCACTTCCGCTTTCATTCTGCTGGCCCCGCGGCACCCCCTCCAAGGCCAGGGACGGCTGCAGGGCGAGCAGAACGAAAGCGGAAGTGCGTGGACGGGCTGCCAATCGAACGGTAGTCCTGTCTAAGTCCCGCCCTCCGTTCCCCCAAGTCATTTGTAGATCCCATCGCTGGGCGCATGCCCTGTTGGCACAACTGCACCAGCGCTGGAAAATTGGATAGGATTTGGCTCTAAGATTTGTAAGCCGTCTTGAGCTTTGGGAAAGGCAGGCTATCAATGTTTTAAATAAATACTTTTAAATAATCTAGAAAAAGTGTATTCCATTTCTGTTCTGCAAAGCAATGCTGATCTGAGTCACAGGTTCTGTTTGAGAGATTGCCGAATATGCACCTCTTTTTTTTTTTTGGAGACCTCTGTATTGAAGTTACTAGCCACGATCCAAAGGAATGTAAAGCAGAGCCAGTCTTTTCACCCAAGAACAGCCCCCCCTGTTCAAACTGCCCTGAAGGCTGCAAGCCCCACATAAAGCGACCTGCTGGCAGAGGCAGATCTAAGGGAGGGCAGAGCTCTAAGTTTTGCAAGAAGCCTGACCTTGCAGTGGAAATCCCTCCTCTCCTGCACCGTTTTAGCCAATCCTCACAGGGAACAGCAACATCTTGGCGTTGCTTACTGGCTACAGCAGCAAGGGAGAGGCGGGATTGACACGACAGGGTAAGGCTCCTTGCAACACTTAGAGCTTTGCCCTCCCTGTAGATCCGCCTCTGCCTGCTGGGTACTGGAAGTGCAGCAATGTCTTCAATGCCTTTTTTAAAGCAGAGATAAGAGGAACCACAACTGTACTTGGGGCAGGAGCTTTTTTCCTTTAATGCCATTTGCAGAACCCTGACGTGACAAATCACAAAGACGCTGTGAGCAGTAAGACTTCCGTGCCGCAAATGTGGGCGTAGAGATAGCATCTCCTTTCCAGGGGCCCCGTCCTCCTGCAGTGCCTTCGCCATGGATGCAGCTGCTGCTGCCGCCGTTGTCTACACAGAGATGAAGTTCCCTGAGGTTGCCTCAAACAGAAGTAACCTGGGCTGCGTTCAACAGCCAGGTAAGTTCTGTTTATTTCAGGGCATTCTCTTGAGCAGCGTGTCTGTGGGGAGAGGGGATTTGTCAACAGACCAATGCAGTCCATCTCAGCTCCACTTCGAACAGTTTCAGACATACAGAGAAAGAAGATACAAAGTGTGCTGTTATTGTTATTCATTCAAAGATTTGTATTCTGCTTTTCTCCTTGTATTGGCAGAGGACCCAGAATGGCTCCCAGCAGTCAGTTAGAAACAACCAGTGGCATACCTACAGGGAGGGCAAAGCTCTAAGTGTTGCAAGAAGCCTTACCCTGTCATGTAAATCCCTCCTCTCCCTTGCTGCTGTAGCCAGTAAGCAATGCCAAGAAGTTGCTGTTCCTTGTGAGGATTGGCTAAAACGGTGCAGGAAAGGAGTGATTTCCACTGCAAGGTAAGGCTCCTTGCAAAACTTAGAGCTCTGCCCTCCCTGTAGGTACGCCACTGGAACCAACAGTAAAAATACAGCAATACATCTGAAAGGTGTTTCGCAAGTTACATCAACAAAAATAAGTTGCCTTCAGGGAACGTACAAGCTGGCAGTATACCTAGAGCTTTTGTTGTTCTGAAACAAGTTCTTTGAATGCTATACCGGGAGTGTGTTGGAGATCGTGTTTCACCCTCTTCTGCTACTTCAAAAAAAGGGGATGCACAGTCCTATGCATGTCTACTCAGAAGTAAAACTCATTGCATTCAGGAGGGCTTACTCCTGTGTATAGACATGTCCCTGTTTCTGCTGGAGTTTCGTTCCAGACCCTCCCGTGGATACCTGTTTCAGAACAACTGTGGATACTGGGGATGCCTTTTTAAAGACAGGGGAACATCAGTGGTTTTGCTGCAACAAGGTTAAAAAAAAAAGGAGATTTGTTTAATGTTCCCCTATCTTTTTAAGGCAACCCAGTATCCAAGGAATCAGTGGATAACTGAAACCATGGATACCGAATCAGTGGCTATGGGGCACGCCTGTATAGGATAGCTTCCGAGTCCTGCAAGTCTTTATCAAATGTGAAATCAAGGCATGGGAGCCAATTTTCTTCCTAGAAACACTTGTCAGAAAATAAAGCAAAAAATCTCCATCTGCTTTTCATGGAAAGATCATTGTTGCTCTCTTATAAACATTCTGCACAAAGAAGGGGCCACTGCTGAGCTCCCTCTTTGGAGACACTTTAGTTTCTCAGCTCTCCTCCCCAACTGATAAGTCTCCAGATAGCATCTACATTCATTCGTTTGTTATCTCTGAACTTCCTGCAGATCACCAAGGAGGCATAAACATAACCCCAATTCTTATGCACTCCTACTGACTTCCTGTACTTTTTGAAGGCATTGTTTATTACCTCAAAAGCCTTACATGGCCTGGAAACACTGTACCTTTCGGAGAAGCTGCATCCATTTGATCTCATCTCATTAAGATCTGGGGGCAGGACGGGATATGGGTCCAGATCTGGGCTGCAGCAACCAGCCTTCCTTGGTAGGTGGAACTAAGGGCAGCCCATGGCTTAGGGCCTGTGAGTTGACCCCTCAGGCAGTCGGTTGCTGCCTTGCCCTTGAAGACCTGCTCTCCCTAACCTGGTGTTGTGCCAAATTCCCTGCTGGGCCTTCCCAAGGGCCCCGATGCCCACACTAGGCTAACTAGTTTCCCCTCCAGAGCAGCCTCAGAGATAGACAAGAGGGAGGGGGTTCCTTCACCCACTAGGCCTCCTCTCTTCCAGCAGCTTTGCTTGGAACCACCGGCTGGCCAGCCTCCTCCAGTCAGCCCTCATCACCAGCTTAGCTCAAAATACCCTAATAGCACCAACAAACCCGACCACCAAACAATAGGCAGTCAGCTTGCCTAAGCCACAATTGCCTCCTCCACTTGGTGGCTCCAGGGGCATGGCAGCCATACAACAGTTCCCAATAGTCTCCCACAACAACCTTACCTTCCTTTATCCAGTCCTTCTTTTCTCCACCTGCCCACCCAGCACTGCACCTACCCAGGTCCTCACTTACTGCAGCTCCTGCCTCCAACTTTATACTGAGGCCAGCCAATCGGTGTCTGTTGCTAGGCAGGCTCTACCATCAGCCACACCCATCTGCACCTGCGCTAACCTCCCCTCATAGCCAGATCCCTCATCTGCCTGCAGCTGTGCTCCTGAGGCTTGCAAAGACCTTGAGGGTTAACCCTGTAATCCCTGGACAGGAGGCCACTGCTGAAACCATTCCTTACCTCCTTGGGGTATCTCCTGCCTTTTCCAATACACCTGGTTGGGAGAGGTTCCCCCCACTCTGCATTCCCCCACTCCCCCTACTTCGCCCGTTTCCCCCCCCCACTTCCTTTTTCAAAAGCCAAGGAGCAGGAAAAGAAGGGACACGGGAGAAGCAGCACCACCACCAAGGCAGAGAGAGGGGGGCGTAAAGCCTTGGGTGGAAAGAATGGCTAGTGGCAAGCTTCATGGGCCTGGCATAGGGAATGGGGGTGAGACGTCATCAGGTGCCGGGGGAAAGGCTTGGGTGGGATTCAAGCACACAACTAGGAGACTGGTGGTGTCTAGTAACCCACAGCCCAATCCTAAGCAGCGCCGGCTGCACCAATGGGGCATGTGCTGCATCCTGCAGTTGGTGGGAGGGGTAGTCACGGAGGCCTCCTCAAGGTAAGGGTAATGTTTGTTCCCTCACCCCAGAGCTGCCTTGCCCTTACCGCAGTGCTGGAAAGTGGGTTAGGATTGCGCCCCCCCCCTCCCCAGTCTTTTCACCTGCATTCTTACAGGTCATCCCCGGCCATGTCCCCGCTGGCATCGGGTGGCGCTGCAGGTTGGATGGGCTGGAAACGTCATCCTGCTGGCGGCAGC